>OU618560.1:1800000-2019182 GCA_914829495.1 Eilema sororculum | reverse complement strand
GCCATATGACGTCACATCGCGTGATGTTGAGGTTGGGTCCGACTGCTATGAGCGGGAGCGGTTGAAGTAGCGGGTAGTGGCCGCTACAGGTATATGAATTAATGTTTTCTGGCATTATATCCTTTAAAAAACTCAAATACAGAACAATTTAGGCTTATATAATACTGATAACTGTATGATGTTAAATAAAATTTAAAAAAAGAACATTATTAAACAAACACGAAAGGTGGCATCAGTATATTTTTTGAAGATTATCAGCTTGTTTGCTGCTTGTGCAGATTGCCCTGAAAGAGGGACAAGGTTTTACAGTGTCCTACCTACGCGTAGGTTATAAGTTTTAAGAATAAATAAAAAGTAAAAACTATATAGTCTAATAAAAATACTTATATTATAGTTTTAAAAACTTCATGAAATGTATTGCGCAAACAAAGTCTGAATTAAATAGAATTCTTATGAAAAGAATAAATAAGAAATATCCCCTCACCATGGGTAATTTACCAGTACCACAACATAATATCATAATAATTAGTTTCCATAAATAACACATCTCATAATCGACTCTTGACATAATCAATATTTGATTAGTATCAAAATAATACATAATATTGTTAGGTACAAATTAATTATCGTTGACACCCCGACTCTGTGCAATCCGACTCGGATAGGTTAGGTTAGAACACTAAGGCAGGAGCTCCGCTTCGCTTCGCGTTCGCTTCCACCTTAGTTCGTTATTTTTAAACCAACCAACTTCGTGGTTATTTTTAAACCACCCAGAAGTAGGAGCCCCGCGAAGTGGGGCTCCGTCGAGCTCCGCTTCGCTTCGCTCCCACCTTAGTTCGTTATTTTTAAACCAACCAACTTCGTGGTTATTTTTAAACCACCCAGAAGTCGAGCTTTTCCGTCCATAAACATTTAATTTAATGCCACCTTTAGTAGTTTTAAACAATTCACAACTTTCACTCATCTCGACAGGACTATTAATGAATTACAGTCCATCAAATCTAAGAGGTACCGTTTGACGTTTCATATTTTTCAAACCGAAACAACTTTGTTCATACGTACATTATTCAGTTTCGATAACCTTTTTCATAAAACCATGAATTTAGAAAGATTTCATTATTGTATCTAAAAATGTACAATTCTTAATATCTAAATGTAATTGAAAACTTTCAAACAAAGCAAAATAACACATATTTACACAGTAAATAATTTCTAATAGTTATATTCTTGACCTCATTACAAAGTTACGTAGTTAGGTCACTGCACGTAGTGTTGCGACTCTTCGGATACACTTGTATGCAAAAAAATCGTTTACATATACGAAAAATCGAATGTATTATTTACAAATTACACTTGACAACCAAACAAATATTTTTTCATGTGAATGGGATTTATCTCACATATTACGATTACATAACTAAATAGTTATGTAATCGTAAAATATGAGATAACACCCATTCACCAAAAATACGTATTTATAAATCAAATATATTTGCTTCTTTAAAAAGTTGTCGAAAGCGATTTGTCGATTTTTGATTTTCGCGCCCAAATAAGTCGGGGTTTCTCGCGCTAACGCTGTCGAAATAGTAAATGGAGTCAGGGATAGTGTTTTTTACATTTATTTTTGTGTATGATAGTATGGGTTTGCATATTACAGAGAAATAAACAAATTTTTAACAAGCACATCCAT
Source organism: Eilema sororculum (assembly GCA_914829495.1). Taxonomy (NCBI): domain Eukaryota; kingdom Metazoa; phylum Arthropoda; class Insecta; order Lepidoptera; family Erebidae; genus Eilema; species Eilema sororculum. The sequence goes on along the minus strand of OU618560.1, from coordinate 2,017,492 downwards.
TGATTTTACAATTACAATTTTTTCTTCTAAGTCTTATTTCTACGTCTAAAACTAATAAAAATAAGGTATGTAGAACCCATTCACAAAAATGTTGTTGCTGATGTTATAAATTAACGACGTTACTGCGCGACCGCATAATGCACTGAATACACAGATACCCTAAAATAAATTAATTTAATTATTTTTAGGTCAATAGGCAAAATCGCAGGTGTCCAAGTCTCTACAATTTTTTTTTTCTGGCAACACTGCCAACTACAAGCGCACGCGGTCCGCTCGGTCGGTTCGGCGTCAGCAGTCTCTCGCCATCTTGGAAGCTGACTGTGCGCGTACTTGCTTTCTCGTTTGTGTTTTACAATTTGTGACTTGGCTATTACTTTTCTGGACTGATCATTCTTTATCCGTTTACCTTGGCAATATTTATACTGGACTCCGAACTAAGCAAGTGTTTATTAATAATGTCGAAAAGAGGACGTACTTTGAACAGCCAGGCTCGTGAATTGGTGGTGAAATTACACGAGTATTTTGAGCGTGAATCTCAAAATGGTGGACTTCTACTGCCAGTTACACAAGTTCGGGATCGCGTCGGTGAAGCTCTCGGTATTGGTAGCCGCACCGTTGGCAAAATATTAAGTGAAAAATATGGGCCTTCGGGGAGTGACAGTAACGTACTTCACACACCGAAAAAACGAAAAAGAAATAAACCTGTGACAGGCATCGATGAATTCGATAGTCATGCTATTAGAAACCATATATATACGGGTATTTTACAAGAGGCGAATTTCCAACATTGGCAAAGTTATGTGCAACTTTAAAAGATGCCGGGCTGTATAAGGGAAGCATAGAGTCGTTGAGAACGGTAATAACAGGAATTGGCTTCAGATACAAAAAAGTTGACAAACGAAAAATTGTTATGGAGCGACATGACATAATTATGCAGCGACTAACATTCCTGCGCGAAGTTAAACAAATTATAAACTGGGATAATGTAATATTTTTGGACGAAACTTGGCTAAATTCCAACCATTCTGTGCCGAAAACATGGACTGATGATTCTGAAGCTTCGTGCTCGAAGGTGCCGATAGGAAAAGGTGGACGCCTCATAATATGCCATGCTGGGTCAGCGTCTACAGGCTTCGTGGAAAACTCTTTATTAGCTTTCCAATCCAAAAGCACTAAAGAGTATCATGAAGAAATGGACGCAGTAAGGTTCCGAGAGTGGTTCTTAAATTTATTACAGAATATCCCTCCTAACAGCACAATTATAATGGATAATGCCCCAATAAGAAAGCAGATTTGGTGGCATGGCTGCAAAGAAAAGGAGTGGATGCCGACATGTCACTATTAAAAGCTGAATTATTACAGTTAGTGAAATTGCATAAACCACCAAAACCGACATATGTAATTGACCAATTGGCCGAAGAGCACGGGCACAAAGTCATACGACTTCCTCCGTACCATTGCCAATATAATGCCATTGAACTGATTTGGGCCCAAGTTAAAGGTAATATTTTATAATATTATAATAATAACACGAGTACTTCTAACATTTATAATTTAAACAATGGTTTTCGTCTGCTATCAAATAGTTACATTATTGTTTTACAGGTTATGCAGCAAGACACAACACAAAACCACCCTTCAGTGTCAAGAAAATGGAAGGTTTATTAAAGGAAGCATGTGCCCAAGTTACACAGGAAGATTGGAGTAAAGTAGTACAAAAAACAAAGAAAATAATAATGGACGACTTCGAAAGAGACGTACACTTTGATAATGTAATGGACAATCAACTGGTCATTAATTTAAATGACGATGATGACGAAGACGACGATACTAGTACTAGTAGTGAATAAAAAAATATCCTAAACATTTCTTTTATTTAATTATAACAATTGATTTCTTAAAATTCGGATATTATAGTAATCGATCTCTTAAAGTTCGGATATTATAGTAATCGATTTTTTCATCCCATCCCTATCATTCAATTGTCAGAACTGTCAAACGGTACTTCTTAGATTTGACGGACTGTAACGACTAATGTTAATACGGACTGTCTATTTATGTCAGACTTATTTTATTTTACCCTCATACTATTACTTTAAGTGTGAATATGTTAATAGCAAAAAATATATTAACTTACTCATTAACATAAAAATTGCAGGCGCTTATACGAAATTATCTTTATTTATATTATGGTGAATAAAAGTTATGGAAATTTTTGAAAACGAAAATTATAGCAAATACATTTATGGATTTAAATTATTATGACACTGGATCGATTATGACCAATGAAATTAGCGAAAGTAATTTTATGTCATTTCACGATTATGGCAACTGAAGCGTTATTTCTAATGAAATTATGGCATATACCAGTATGGCATATGAAATTATGGCATTTTAAAATATGGCAAACATTAGTAAACCTAAAGAACTTGTTAATATGCTACGACTCATAATCTTTTAATATCTTTACAAAGCGAGGTTAAGGTTACGTCTTGTAATTTTCGCTCACTAGCGCTTTTGCAGCCTAATATTCTACATAACACCATGTTCAGTAGGTCAGTTATAAGCAGGGGTCGGAATTAGGTAGAGTTATTTATGTACTTACACTGATTTCATACAGCGAAAGAATATAGTGGATATGCCTAAAATCCGGAGTATGAGGACGAAATCCGGACTGATAGTTATTGAGGAGATTATTTTTAGAAATAAACGCACTCAGTTGATTATTGACGAGGCGTTCGAGAACTATAAATAGGAATGGCAATATGGATACAGCTCGGTAATTGGTCAATAGCAATGGTTTGGATTTCTTTGATAAGGGGGTAATTAAGGCATCTTTCCATGTGGATGGAAACGTACCACTCGTTATGGAATAGTTCAGCATGTAACAGATGATTGGGAGTATCTCTTCAACGATGGGAACACTCACTACCAACTGCTTTGGACGTTATAGCCATGATGCTCCTCTTAACATGAAACATCACAAGCGGTAAATAGACTAATTTTTTTTTTTTTTTTTTTTTTTTTTTTTTTTTACACACGACACGTCAATTTGACTTCACCTCGCCTGATGTTAAGCTAAAGGCAAAGTCTCGGAAAGAGGGTCACCATCGTAAACATTTACCATGTTAACAGTGGTGGCACTCAGCTTGACGGCCTCATTAGATGCCTTTTCACGCCCCGCTTAAAGGACCCGGGACTGTAGGAAGAAGGAAACACGTGAGCTGGCAGGGAATTCCAGGTCTTAGTGGTGCGGCATAGGAATGAATCACTGAAACGCTTGGTTCTAGCAGGTATACTCTGCACCGTAAATGGATGACATCTTAGCCCTGCACGTGTCGTCCTGTGAAGGAAAGGGGAGGGTGGGACTAATTGGAAGAGCTCGTCAGAACATTCACCATGGTAGAGACGGTAGAAAACTGCCAAAGACGCAACATCTCTACGCATCTGCAAAGGCTCAAGGGTGTTCGTGACCTTAGGATCCCCAATAATGCGGACCGCACGTCGCTGCAACCTGTCGAGAGCATCTAATAAGTACTTTGCGGAGCCGTCCCAGAGATGTGAGCAGTATTCCACGCAGGAACGAATTTGGGTCTTGTATAGAAGACACCGCTGCTCCGGCGTGAAAAAACGTCTCACTCTGTTCAGGACTCCGAGTTTACGCGAGGCTGATTTGATGATACTCTCGATATAGTTTTTGTTATTCAGTTTGCAGCGAACATCCATACCGAGGATAGTGAGGTGATCCTGCAGTGGCAGTGGTGTGCTCTGAAGAGTGGGAAGGGGAAGGAAAGGAGATACCTTTGCTGTAAACGCACATGCCTGGGTCTTCTTGGCATTGAACTCGACCAGGTTCCTAGCGCCCCATTGAGAAATGTGGTCCAGGATCCGGTCCAGCTCAGTGACAAGAAGCTGCCTTTTTTCCGCGATATCAGACTGCTTGGCCGCAGGATGTGCGTAATAACTCCCGTGTAAGGTGCTGTCGTCTGCATAGCAGTGAATGTTTCCGTTACAGAGCATGTCATTGATATGCAGAAGAAAGAGAGTGGGAGATAAAACGGAACCCTGCGGCACGCCAGCATTTACCTGCAAGAACTCCGAAGCTCGCCAATCACAAAGGACGCGAATACGGCGCCCCTGCAGGAAGCTTGCAACCCAGTTACACAGTCTAGGAGGCAGGCCGAAGGCTGGTAGCTTGGAAAGAAGCGATTTGTGCCATACCCTATCGAAAGCTTACTACTAATGACAAATGTTGAGATGTTAGGAGTTGGAAGTGTAGAAAGATAATTAAGGGTATGTGTCTTTGTAGTCCTATCAAAATTGGACGAGGCAGTGAAATGCTGATTAAGAATATCAGTATCTAAGTCTTTAGGAATCATATTATATAATATTACTATTTTAAGCATGAACTTAACGAGTTTAAGCATTAAAAAACATGCTCTGTCTCATGTGTGGACACGCTAAGCCACCGTCTATAAACGTAGTGTTTTCTTAGTCTATGACTTTAGGTATTAATCTTCTATCTCATTCGGCCACGCCACCGCCGTCGCGTCCTAGAATAATTACATTGCCGCCGTCGTCGTCCATGTCTTGTAGTGTCGTATTCTTCCTATGTTATGTCTATGCTATATTTTTTAAATCTTTTTTTTATATCTACATTCTGTCGAGATGGGTAGGCCTTTGGTGTGGGACGCAACGTGTGTCGACACCCTTGCGCCTTCACATCTTCCAAGCACAGCAGGCTGTGCCGGCGCTGCTGCTGCATCTGCGGAAAACCTCAAACGGCGCAAATACTGTAACTTAACAGGTGATTATGTTTTTGAGCCGTTTGGGGTTGAAACGTTGGGGACATGGGGCCCAAGTGCCCGTTTTCTTTATAAAGATCTAGCAAAGCGGCTGATCGACGCCACACGTGACCAGAAGGCTGGTTATTACCTTGCACAGAGGTTAAGCATTGCCATTCAACGTGGCAATGCAGCCAGCCTTCTGGGTACGTTACCGGTCGGTGACGATGCGGAGGAATTCCACGACGCATTATGTATGTAAATATTTTATTAATATCCTTATTTTCTTTAGTTTATTTTGTCTCTAGCACCTTTATAATAATAATATTAAAATATAAGTATAAACAATAAAGTCATTCTGTCAAACTCAAATGTCATGTCTTGTCACGTCTTTGTCTATGGTTTCCTTTTCTATATTAGATTACTTTACTCTATGGTTAACTTAGTTCCGTGTTGATCATGGTGGGGTGAGGTTACGCAGTTTCTCTCAAAAATTAATAATTACGTGTTTACGACGAAATTAATATGTTACGTACATAAAAAACTCACTATCAACTGCTGGATTTGCGTAATCCATGTCAATACAAGGATCTATCGCAGGTAAACTGTTTTATAGCTTTTATCCTAAGTGAAAGTTTTTTTAAAGGATTCATAATTGTTTTTCAAGGGAATACGAGTGAGTTGTTACGTGTTTTTATTATATATGATACGTAGATACAACTTGCTTTACTAGCTATTAGTTTTCTTACTCATTCTCCGATTGACATTCAATAAAACTGGTTTTTTGACCTTTATAATTGCAAATTAAGTCTTCATTGTATGTTTTTAAGTACAGAGTTAAGTTGTGTACAACCTTGAAAATATTTTCATATCCTGTCTACATTATTTATTTATTTAAGACTATTTAATCATACTTGTCGTTGAAAAAAAAGTATCTAAGTATGTTTATCTGCATGCTAGATTCCATAACACAAGCTAATTAAGCTTACCATGGGTCTAGATAGCGTTGTGTAGAATGTTGTGGACATATTTATTATTATTATTAATTATTGTGTTACTAACTGCAGGCGTCCGTCACTCGCCCAAACTACGGCGATAAGTACCTACCGTGCGCCTCACCCGCAGGCTGCTAGCGCAGTCGGGGCCGGCCCGCGCTTGCGAGCACACGCAAACAATAATGTGGCCGATCTTGTGAAATCAGTAGTTATTGTTTATGTGTGCAGGTACACTAGGTTAGCCACGTAATATGGAAATAAAATAATGAATCGCAGTAATCATTACTATTACGAGGACGAATGTCAAAATACATGAAAGAATTCGAAGTTGTCTTTTTTTACATGAACAACAGAGTGTGAAACGTAAGATTTTACTATTTATAAACGCAGAATATATCTTGTTCACTTAGTAACAAAACCATTAGGTACTGGTCGCCACTTGACATCTTCGCATTATAAAAAACCTACCTAATTGTAGTGAACCTGTGACATAGATACCTACAATGAGAATAGAGAGAACTAAAAATTGTTCTGCAACTACTTATTTTGAAACAAGTACCTATGTAATTATGTCGTGGTCGTAGTCGGGCTGTTATTTTTGTGGCTACCTAGTTTATTTAATTATAATATTACTTGTTAGTACAGTCAGCGTCAAAGTCAAATAATGTACACAGAGAGCTTGTTTTAAGTGATAATATACAAATATATACCTATTATTATTATTATAATACACCGTCTTTTTAGTGTCGGGGTTTAAAAATAAATAGTAATTCACGTTTTATTTTCATTGACTAAATGACAACCCTAACACTCAAGTTGGCGGCGTTGTTTGTTCCGAACAAAGGGCGATACCTACGAAATTTTGTAGGTTATTATAACGGCGGCTTTCTTCAACATCAAAGGAGTGCAACTTCTGTCCTTATCTATTCTGTGCTAACTGTTGCCCGCTTCAAGTCCCGTTTCTGTACCCCAGGAAGGGAACCCCATCCTGGGATTAACAGAACAGAATGTTTATGTACTGTCCCTTTTTTTTCGTGCGGAAATCCCCACAGATACCAAAGCCACAAGGTTATAACCATACGCTGGTCAAAATTTTGTTGACTCCATCCAACGGTTTTATACACAGAACAGAAAAAACTTTATATTATATAGACTTAAGTATTAGCCTTTGTTTTACAAAACAGTTGAGTATTTTGTTAGATAATATAATTGACACAATATATTATATTAAATAACCAGATATGACAAAATACTGGCTGACCTGGACGTCCATTGTAAAAAAATAAAAATGAAATCTCATGATCCAATTGCATCACCCTCTATAGGGTCTAATAACTATAATATTTTGAAGTCATAACAATAATAGTGGCATAAATGCAGGCAATATGTTGACAATGATTTATGTAGATTGTACAGTCAACAACAAAAATTGATATACAAATTAAAATATAATAGATAATAAATAAATAAATAAATTGTCTGCCACCTAAGTGGTATAAAATATTTTAGTGTCTGCAATGGACCAATCTAGTCAAATTCAGATTATTTTTTATTTTATTTTATTTATTTCACAACACTGGTTACAATTATTATGTAACTTAGGTTAACTTAGGTTAATTATTTTATTATAAGTTTTTTTTATGTACTTTAATTATCTTGACACGAGACATGTACATTCGTCCATATTTAGTCTAGAAGTTTAAGCTAGAAGAAAGCTTAAAAGTTTAAGCTAAAAAAAAAAGAAGTTAGAACTTACTTTTATTTTAGTAAATTGACGTCCAGAAAATGCTACAGTGGAGTTTGTTGCGCCGTTTCTTCTCCACTGGTGCCTAGGAAGCGGTGGTAAACTTAGTTTTAAGCAGAATTTGACGTCAAAAAGCTGTAGTAGTGCTACACAATTTTGAATAAATGAGTTTGAGTTTGAGTTTATGATAATAATAAAAATATCATTATACAATCAAAGTCTGAATTGCAATCCAAAAACTTGTGTAAACAAAAAGACCAAGAAAGATTAGTTAACCCTAAGTAATAACTATTCACATTACATTAGGTAAATTTCACAGTTGAGTGTGGACGTGTGGAATAAAGGACACCCTTGAGTGAACTAATATATGTTGTGAATTTAGCGAATATATCAAGTCCAGAGTAATTTAGAGCCAAATCGTTATACTAGCGGGCCATCCTGACCAGGGGGTTATAGTACGATATGTTGTTTCTATAAACGTGTGAGGCAAAGAGATTTGTATGATTGGATCTGCATGCGCTATGTCTGGTGTAGAAGGTAATTCGAGAGAGCAAGTAATTATTGCTCATTGTGTCACTTTGATAATGACCACTGCTCCATCAAGCATAACATAACATAAACTCACGCCTGTATTCCCCGAAGGGGTAGGCAGGGGTGCTAGCACCCACATTTCGCCATTTTATGTTCAGGCCCCAATGTAATAGGTGGTGAGCCTATTTCCATCAACCGGGCACTTATAAACCTGCGATAAATACACACATAACTTCGAAAAGTCATTGGTGTGTGCCATGGTAAACCTGATCGAACCCGAGACCTCGTCTCTCAGATTCTCTCGTCAGATTCGTCACTCTTACATAGAACTATTACAATGTTTCCAAAATAAATCATTAACGATATTAGGCTTGGTTCACAAAGAACATGGAAATACTTGAATACCTCCAGATCCCAACTGTAAAAGCAGAAATCCAAGTGCTCTCTGATGCTTATAAAGTCAGACTACAGCGACACAAGAACCAACTGGCTGTATCACTGACAGACCCTACCAACTCTACAAAGAAATTGAATAGAAAGCAAATAGCAGCAATCTAAATGCCACCTAGCACACATATCATTTGAAGAGTTGACACATCACAGGATGTGAATAAACTCCAACAGCCAAGAAATATAAATAAATAAATAAATAAATATTCCACAACATTCTACACAACGCTGTCTAGATCCATGGTAAGCTTTTATAGCTTGTGTTATGGAATCTAGAATGTGGATAAACATACTTATATACTTTTTTTTTTGTAAATACATACATAATATACATAGAAACACCCAGACCAATGCAAATAGCCATATTCATGCATACAAATATTTGCACTGAGCGGGAATCGAACCCACGCCTCCTGCGTGGCAGTCGCGTGCACTACCGCCACGCCACAGAGGCTGTCAAATATGAGTTCACAAATCTGATAATGGCTTTCTGGCTGATGGCGGATAGAAAGAAAATGAAAAAGAAAATTGGGAATCACACTAGCAGCTCAATGAGAGTGTGTGTATATCCTTCGATCTGAACCGTTTAGTGTGAGATGGTATGGATTTAGTTCCACTCAGTGACCACTTGGTTCGGAAGAAAATGTTTTGAGGGGTTGCCTTTCATTGTCTTCACATAGTTTTAATGAGTTCTTCATCATTTACTGTGGGTATTTGGAGGTGCTCATGAATTTCAGAGTTGCAACTGAACCAAGGTGCTTTGGAAATTGTTCTAAGGGCTTTATTCTGGAATCTCTGCAGTACTTCCAGGTTTGAGTTGCTTGCAGAGCCCCATACTTCAATGCCGTATGACCATATCGGCTTTATTATACACTTGTAGGTATACTATGTTTATTGTCAAGTGACAGCGAGGATTGCTGCCCAATGAGCCAGTGTAGTTTCTTGAACTGTATATTGTCGTCATCTCTCTTTGCCTTGACGTGTTGACCCCAAGTGAGACGTCTATCTAGGCGTAGGTCTATGTATTTCACGCTGGTCTTATGCAGTCATGTTTCTCCACCCAGTGTAACAGACATGCAATCCTAAATTCACAGGGTGAAAGTAATATGTTATAAAACTTATATAGGTATTCATGCATACAAATATTTGCACTAGGCGGGGACTACCGCTACGCCATTGAGGCTGTCTTCAGTTGGAGGGGTTTGAGGGAATATTTGTAATATTGGTCACTAATATTTCAAAAAAAAAGTCAAGTATTAGTTACCCTTTTGGGACTCAATACCTGGAGTGGTCGCACTTCTGTTGCTCTACTCGGTAATAATAAGCAGTTAGGGCATGCCGTCATAAAGGCGGTAAGGCCCAACATGGGGGAATGGCTAGAGAGGCCACATAGCAGCCTCTCGTATCGACTGACGCAGATTATCACCGGGCACGGGTGCTTCGGGGGGTATCTGTGTCTAATCGATAAGGAGCCAACGTCCGAGTGCCATCACTGTGACGCGGTGCGAGAGATATGCTTTTGGCAATCTCACCTCCGGCAACCAAGGACCCAAGACGGCGTGCGTTTTAGTCGGTTCGAGTCCGACATAACCGCCTCCACCGGCTCCGTGGGGGTGGTATCCGTGGGGATTTTTCGCACGATAAAAAAAAAATCCCTGTGACGCGAGCGAGGTCACGGGGCTGCACACGCTCACCGAGTGTCCGGCGTGGGCCGGACCGAGGTGGGAGCTGATGGCGGCCCTGGGAGTGAGAGTACTCACCCTCGCCACCCTGCTCACGGCGATGGACCGCTGTGCGGGCGCGTGGGCTTCTCCTTTTGCGAGCAAGTAATGGTCGTGAAGGAGACGGCGGAACGGGAGAGGAGAACGCGCCGCCTCTCCCGTTCACTGACACCTTTGTCCCCCTACCCGAGGAGGGCCAGACCGTAACGGATGGCCCCAGGTCAGTCGAGGTGCGAGGGATATGTCGAAAAAAACCTCACCTCCGGCCTAGCACACCCTCAGTCTGCGTGGGGTTTTAGTCGGTTCGAGGCCGACATAACATCCCCTTCCGGACCCGGCGGCTGTGGTGGTACCCGTGGGGATTTCCGCACGAAGTGAAAAAAAAGGCAACAATACTGCTTCAGCATTCTAGCAAATCAATTTCTGTGAAGAACCTACGACCTCTTTCTTTATCTTTTATGCTATTTGTTTTGCAAAGTTTTTGTGTGCTTGTGTCATTGACATCGGATATGTTTGAGAGTGATAATAATGTATATGCTAGGCTACAACAGCTCTATCTGTTGATAAGGAGGTCCTAGTAATAAAATAATATGGCATGATTAAATATTGCAATTTACAAAAATTATTACAAACACATGGTCTGGGACCCAAGTCCTTAACACTACTCTTACTTCCTACAATGATACAATAAATCACCAAATCAATCAAATATCCATGGTCAGGGGCATGCCTTCGGGAGGCAAGTGCGGCGCTTGCCAAAATTGCTCTGCTCTAAAGTAAAGCCAACGAGACGAGAGAAAAAAGGTAAACAAAGCGACCATAACGGAGTTACGTTGCGATGAATAGCGATTATTTTCTCAGTCCTTGTCGCACATATCACAACGTACGCGACAATGGCCGAGCGACAGCTGTCGTTGCGTGTTTCCTATGGTTTCGTAGTACAGGAAAGCTGTCAGCACAGAGCGGTTCTAAACTGTCAGATCCGTCATCTTATGAGCAATGTTATTCCTGTCTGGAATGCGCTTGAAGTGCTACCTAATCATTTTCAAATAAAAAAGTTTGGAACCGCTGAAACATTGTTTACCTTTTTTTCTCTCGCTTCGTTGGCTTTACTTTACACAAAGTTAAGAATTTTAAAACACGATCCAAGAATTTTGCCTCATCCCTTAAAAAAACTGAGTACGCCCATGAGTCTGAGCTTACCATTGAGAGGTCCTGGGTTTCAATCCTGGGCCTCGATTCTACTAAAGCAAAACAATTGTCAAACCACAGAGATTGCAAAAAGCGGCAATACATTATAGACTTTAAAGCTATGCGTTTTTTTTTTTTTTTTTTTTTTTTTTTTTACACACGACACGTCAATTTGACTTCACCTCGCCTGATGTTAAGCTAAAGGCAAAGTCTCGGAAAGAGGGTCACCATCGTAAACATTTACCATGTTAACAGTGGTGGCACTCAGCTTGACGGCCTCATTAGATGCCTTTTCACGCCCCGCTTAAAGGACCCGGGACTGTAGGAAGAAGGAAACACGTGAGCTGGCAGGGAATTCCAGGTCTTAGTGGTGCGGCATAGGAATGAATCACTGAAACGCTTGGTTCTAGCAGGTATACTCTGCACCGTAAATGGATGACATCTTAGCCCTGCACGTGTCGTCCTGTGAAGGAAAGGGGAGGGTGGGACTAATTGGAAGAGCTCGTCAGAACATTCACCATGGTAGAGACGGTAGAAAACTGCCAAAGACGCAACATCTCTACGCATCTGCAAAGGCTCGAGGGTGTTCGTGACCTTAGGATCCCCAATAATGCGGACCGCACGTCGCTGCAACCTGTCGAGAGCATCTAATAAGTACTTTGCGGAGCCGTCCCAGAGATGTGAGCAGTATTCCACGCAGGAACGAATTTGGGTCTTGTATAGAAGACACCGCTGCTCCGGCGTGAAAAAACGTCTCACTCTGTTCAGGACTCCGAGTTTACGCGAGGCTGATTTGATGATACTCTCGATATAGTTTTTGTTATTCAGTTTGCAGCGAACATCCATACCGAGGATAGTGAGGTGATCCTGCAGTGGCAGTGGTGTGCTCTGAAGAGTGGGAAGGGGAAGGAAAGGAGAACTTCAATATTAAATAACTGATAGCAGAGTGAATAAAAGAGTGTGATGAAACTTTTGTCATTTAATTATGGACCTTACTGTATACAAATAAAGTTTAAACTTTAATGCCGCTTTTTGCAATCTCTGTGGTTTGACAATAGTTTTGCTTTAGTAGAATCGAGGCCCTGGTTATTACGCTACGTCGCGCGGAGGTAGTGAACGCGGCTGCTACGCAGGAGGCTCGTGTTCGATTCCCGCTCAGTGCAAATATTTATGTGCCTGAATATGAGTATTTGCATTGGTCTGGTCGTGCCTCGGAGAGCACGTTAAGCCGTCGGTTCCGGTTGCCATACGAACATCTATGACAGTCGTTAGAGGAATTGGGTGAAATGGCCCCACATAGAAGGGCTGATCACCCGTCCGGTCAAACGGCGTCCCCACTGGCTGTAGTAAACCCATTCTTAACACAAGCAATGTACTTTAGCTGAAAGGGTTAAAGGAACTACTACTAATTAAATACCTACCAGTAATTTCGATTACTAGTATTAGTACTCTAATATAGTTAAATAAAAAGAATAATACATAAATTTATATAAATATATATTCCACAACATTCCACACAACGCTATCTAGACCCATGGTAAGCATAGCTTAACTAGCTTGTGTTATGGAATCTAGAATGCGGATAAACATACTTAGATACTTTTTTTTTGTAAATACATACATACTATACATAGAAACATCCAGACCAATGCAAATAGCCATATTCATGCATACAAATATTAGCACTGAGCGGGAATCTAACCCGCGCCTCCTGCGTAGCAGTCGCGTTCATTACCGCCACGCCACGGAGGGACGAAGAAGAAAATTATTTATGTACTACTTTTTTTTTAAATATCCTTTTTTTTTCAGATCACTCCCCCACAAAAATGATCTCACAAATAATATTTACCCTGGCAACACTGCTTATATTCACAAATTGTGAATACATACCGCCTGGTCCTGCATACAACTGCCCCACAGACTCAAGCACAACATTGCTATACCCATGTGTGTGCCAAAAGGGCAGCGATACAGGGTTGTATATACGATGTGAAAATACCGGACTGGCCGTGCTCAGTGTGGGGTTGGGTAATATAGCTGGATTGGGGTTGCCAATCGAAAAATTGTCGTTGAAAGAGTGTAAAATTTGTAAGTACCTATACAATATTTTGTATAATGTCTTTTCAGGAATATCTTGGCTTTGGGATATTATTTATTTATTTATTTATTTAAACTTTATGCATACATGTACATAGGCGGACTTAATGCCGTAGGCATTCTCTACCAGTCAACCTCATAGGTGGTGCAGAGAAATCAAAGTAGGTGCATTACGAATAGTGATTAAATATACAATAGAGCACATAATAAATAAGCTGTAGAGCAAGTAAGTAAGTAAGTATCTACGCTGATACTTATACACATATAATAATAATAAATATAACAAAAATAATAACAATACATAAAATAGTAGTATAGTATACTTAAAATAATAAATATTACTTACATAATATATACATATATATATATATACATATACCTAATTATATATTCATAAGAGGAATATATAAAATATAGAAAAGATCATTATGACGTTTCTTCCAATTTGTCCAGCATAAGTTTCCGAATCTTTAGTTTGAATGTATAACGGCTGGTGGCCATCCTGATCCCAAGAGGTAGCTCGTTCCAAAGGAATATGGATTGTACAGGAAAGGAAGAGTGGATGAAATCGGTGCGATGAGAGGGACAGCGTAAGACGAGGTTATTGGCTGAGCGAAGGTTTCTGTCGTGATTTGAGCCAAGATATTGAAAATAGGGGGAGAGGTAAGAGGGAGAATTAGGAGAAGTAAGGATAGTATAAAGAGTGGTAAGGGCACGATGGTTCCGACGCTGACGTATCGGTAACCAATTTAATTGTGACCGGCATGCAGACACATGGTCATACTTGCGAAGGTTGAAAACAAACCTGATACAGTTATTTAGGAGACGGTCAAATCTGTTGATATATTCTACATTCAGGTCGAAGTAACAAACATCACCATAATCAAGTACGGGGAAAAGTAATGCCTGCACAATCATTGCCTTGGTGTTGATAGGTAGGAGGCTCCGTAGACGATAAAATGCGCGAAGCGAACCAGTAATTTTCTGACACACGCGTGACACCTGATCAGTCCAACTCAGGGTGGAGTCAATAACCAAGCCGAGGTCTTTGACAGACGGGCTTACGGGTATCACTACACCATTGAGAGTAATGGGCGGGAGGGTTGCCTCGTCCACCTGTCTCCGTAAATGTGGGCTTCCTATGATTATGGCCTGGCACTTACTTGGATTGACCATCAGTCCAAATTGGCTCGACCAGCTGTTGATATGCTCTAAGTCCTGATTGACATTGTTTATTGCAGAGCACAAATCAACCACCCCCGCTTGGGCGTACAGTTGTAGGTCATCGGCGTACAAATGATACGCACATTGAAGTTTTGGAGTTACGAGATTTATGAAAATAGAGAATAATAAGGGAGATAAAATACCGCCTTGAGGGACGCCAGCGTCAATGTCACGCCAACATGATAGAGTATCATCGCGACGGACAGCCTGCTGTCGCCCCTGAAGATAACTAGAGAACCATTCCAGTGCGTCCGGTGAGATCATAAAGTGAGATAGGGTGTTTAAAAGAAGGTCGTGGTTGACCGTATTAAAGGCATTAGAGAAATCAACCAGTGCTAGTACTGAGAGTTTGGTGTTTTCCATGCCTGCCCTAATATCCTCGGTCACTTTTAAAAGAGCTGTAACAGTGCTATGACCGGGCCTGAATCCAGATTGTAGGGGATTCAACAAATTATTGCTATAAATAAAGGTTGACAGCTGTTTGTGCACACAGGCCTCGAGCACCTTGGATAGGAAGGGCAGAAGACTGATGGGACGAAAGTGATTGGGAAGGGATGGATTTGAGTTTTTAGGAAGGGGTATAACAAAGGCTTTACGCCAAATGGAAGGGAACTGTCCAGAGTCTAAGGAATAATTTATTATATGGGTGATTACCGGCAGAAGATGGTCCAGGATAGGAGTTATCATTCGGCGACTAATATTATCAGGGCCCACAGCACTTGATTTAATGGAAAGTATAGTTTTTTTGACCTCACTCGGTGCAACCGGAGAAAATTCGAAAGCCGCGATGTTGGGACGTGGTAAGCTTTTAAAGAAGTCTATTGTGCAGCTCTTGGTTTGGTGACTCAGAGGGGTGATAGTTGTGAAATGACGATTGATGTCGTCCAAACCAATAGAACACGGAGCTTCCGAGCATCGCTGTTTGCCAATACCCAGACTCCCCAGGAACTTCCAAATGCTGGCGGGGGAAGATGAAGTGATATTGTTAAGGATATAGCGGCGTTTGGCATTGCGCATCATCTGGTTACACCGATTCCTGGCGGCTTTGAAGAGCACCCACGTTTCGTCACGCTTGTTCTTACGGTACTTGGAAAACACCCGACCGTAAGGGATGGCCCTGGGTCAGCCGGGGTGCGAGGGATATGTCGATGACCACCTCACCTCCGGCCTAGCATCATGACTCAGACGGCGTGCGGTTTTAGTCGGTTCGAGTCCGACATAACCTCCCCTTCCGGCTCCGGCGGGGGAGGTATCCGAGGGGATTTCCGCACGAAATAAAAATAAATACAAAAGTAGTGCTATCTTGTTCGCACTCTTTGTGAGCACGCACGAGTGCGAGCGGGATAGCACTACTTTAGTATTCCTTTTTGCAGCTTCACTTGCTTGTTCTATACGTTCCTTCTATGTTATTCTTTTAGTCTGAGGTAGACGGTATATGGATGTCACAAGGATTAATTTAATAATTCTTCTTTCAGCAAAACTCTTCGGTTCCCTCTTTCACCGGTCTATCATACGAGTGCTGGAGATAGAGGACTCTCCTATACAAGATATAGGCGAGTATACCTTCGCTGGAGTCAACAGGACTCTTCAGGAGTTATACCTCAAGAATACTATGATTAAGGAGTTCCCTAAGGAAGCCTTTAAGGTATGTATCGCTTCTTAGTTCGAATCGGTTGTTAGCTTATTTAGATTTATGAGTATACCTGCTAGAACCAAACGTTTCAGTGAATCATTCCTATGCCGCACCACTAAGACCTGGAACTCCCTGCCAGCTCACGTGTTTCCTTCTTCCAGTCCCGGGTCCTTTAAGCGGGGCGTGAAAAGGCATCTAATGAGGCCGTCAAGCTGAGTGCCACCACTGTGGTACATGTTTACGATGGTGACCCTCTTTCTGAGACTTTGCCTTTAGCTTACTAACAGGCGAGATGATGTCAAATTGACGTGAAAAAAATCTGTGACGGAGAAAGAATACAAGTATCACCACCCCATCTCATCCGAAGGGTGTTGTAAGAGGCGACTAACGGAAACATACGCAGACGATATCACTGCGAGAGAAGGAACACTCGAAATAAAACCCTGTACCAACCCTGTCTAGAGCGAGGAAACAGTAGGCCAGAGCCTCCCAATATTCAGAGAGGTATATGTCCAGCCGTGGACTGCGCTAGGACCAATTATCTATCTTCTACAATATAAAAATGAACCGCTAAATGTGTTGGTAAGCGTATAACTCAACAACGCCTGGACCAATTTGGCCAATTCTTTTTTAAATGTTCGTTGCAGCTCAAGGATGGTTTTTACGGCGAGAAAAATTCGAATAATTGCCGGGAAACCCTAAAAACAGCCCTTTTTTCCATATAAACGTTTTCAGTGTTTCTGTTGCCCTGGCACGTTTGCATAAAGTACCAGGCTCACAGAAATTTTAAGGAACTTCATCTCTCGGGAGCAGTGTGTTCTAAACCTATTTCGAACTTAACGCGGACGAAGTCGCGGGCAAAAAATAGTTAAAAATAAAAAACCCGACTGCTGTTGAAAAGTCCGTAACAAATTTCATAGCAGGCGGTATTCATTTAACAATTATAAGCCGAAAGAATATTAATGGGTACCGAATCCGTTCAGTTGTTAGCGCGTTTGAATAACAAATATGTTCGAAAAACATTGGAAAAAATTAAATGCTAAAGTGAGACTCGAACTCACGACCTTTCCCTTACAGGGGGACTACTCTTCCAACTGAGCTATTGAGCCACACTTGAATCATTCCAAATTTTCCTTCTCTTTATATCCGTCTATAAGGGCGACGGTGCAGCCATCTACCAACATTCTTACGAACTGTTGGATACAATGAATGATTTTTCAACCATTTTTAAACATTGAATTTTGATGACTGCGCCCAAATATTTGAATGAATTTTTTATAGCATTTATTATGCTAACTTTTAAGTTCGAAAAACATTGGAAAAAATGAAATGCTCAAGTGAGACTCGAACTCACGACTTTTCCCTTACAGGGGGACTGCTCTTCCAACTGAGCTATTTAGCCATACTTGAATCATTCCAAATTTTCCTTCTCTTTATATCCGTCTATAAGGGCGACGGTGCAGCCATCTACCAACATTCTTACGAACTGTTGGAAACAATGAATGATTTTTCAACCATTTTTAAACATTGAATTTTGATGACTGCGCCCAAATATTTGAATGAATTTTTTATAGCATTTATTATGCTAACTTTTAAGTTCGAAAAACATTAGAAAAAATTAAATGCTCAAGTGAGACTCGAACTCACGACTTTTCCCTTACAGGGGGACTGCTCTTCCAACTGAGCTATTTAGCCACACTTGAATCATTCCAAATTTTCCTTCTCTTTATATCCGTCTATAAGGGTGACGGTGCAGCCATCTACCAACATTCTTACGTTTTTCGAACTTAAAAGTTAGCATAATAAATGCTATAAAAAATTCATTCAAACAAATATGTTCACAAACTTTCACATATCATCACGCTACTAAATGGAGGACAGCATTCCCCCTGTAAGGGGAAGACTGCGGGTTCGAGTCCCGCCCGAGAAGATTTATTTTTTCCCTATGTATTTGACCCACGGGAAGAGTTGGGGTGGTCCTATTCTACTCCCCCGGGAATTCTACGACAAGTTTTTATAAAAAGTCGTCAAGATTGTTTACCTTTATTTGGTTAAGTACGTAATGGAGTATGGCATAATTGATATTTTGTTCATTAATAAGTTAATGTTCTAATGAACTCTGATCCGCGATATTATGACGATACGACAGTGTTATCAGGTTATTATAGCTATTTATATATGAATTAGGTAAATATTTGTTTTAATAAAAAGTCAATGACTCTTTTCTATTTTTTATACTTATACTTCGAAAAATATCGGAAAAAATGAAACGCTAAAGTGAGGCTTGAACTCATGACCTTTCCCTTACAGGGGGAATGCTCTTCCAACTGAGCTATTGAGCCACACTTGATTCATTTCAAATTTTCCTTCTCTTTTTCCGTCTTTAAGGGCGACGGTGGTGCCATCTACCAACATTCTTACGCACTGTTGGAAACAATGAATGATTTTTCAACCCTTTTTAAACATTGAATTTTGATGATTCCGCCCGAATATTTGACTGAATTTTTATAGCATTTTTATGCTAACTTTAAAGTTCGAAAAACTTACTTATTGGACTTATTGGATTGCAATATACCTAATGATCCATGCAATACTTACACAAATATGGCTACTCCATCTCTTTCCGTGGGAGTCGTAGAAGGCGACTAAGGGCCGGCGTCCATTATCGGCATTGGCGAGCTTCAGGATTTTTATTGCCAAGCATAATAGATCTTATCACTATCATCATAAAATTGAAATTTCAATGACGATCGTCGACTATTGTCGGCATCGATCGGGATTCTGCAGCGGTATGGTTAACAATTAAAGTTCAACCTTATATCTATAACAATAAGATATATTGTTATAGGACAAATACAAATCCACATGCTTGCCGATGCCGGCACTGGGCGCCGGCCCTAAGGGATATCCCTTAGTCGCCTTCTGCGACTCCCACGGGAAGAACTTAACAACCCTATGATTGTTAAGTTCTCCATCCGACAGTAAACATACAGCCCAGGACTTGTACCCGCTTTACGTTGATAGGCTTACCCTATTAGCTTCAGTAAGCTCTTTACTCAAACGAATATCTAAAACGGCGTTGATAGGATCTTACCAAATTTGGATAGGTAGAGGGGGGAACACGACTGACGGTGGAGGTGAACGCTGATGCATCACAAGGTGGCCACCCTGAACCTACACCTGGGTCGCAAGTCCCAGGCGCCGTCACAGTGTTCCTCTCTGTACCACGCCATGGACCCGGCGACCGCACGGTGAATCCATGGAATGCTAAGAACCGGATCTCTCTCTGGAACCGAATATCAAAGCTGGCGAAATGTGGGTGTTAATACACTTCTGCTTGGGGATTTTACACATTTGTACATGAATGAATGTTTTTTTTCCACAGATCCTCGGAAACGTGTCAATCCTGTCGATAGATGGTCACCGCATGACAAAGTTGGATAAAGACATCTTCGCTGGGAGCCTGGCCGCGGGAAAACTGGAGAGATTACATCTCTCCAACGGACTTATTGCCGATATACCTGTGGAGGCATTTCAGGTAACGAACTTCGAAATAGGGATCCGTTTCCAAAGGGTGATGGTGACGAATGAAGAATACAAGGTTTTTTTATACCACTTAGGTGGCAGACAAGCACACGGCCCACCTGATGGAAAGTGGTTACCGCGGCCTGTGGACGTATGCAACACCAGTGGCGTTACACTCGTGCTGCCTACCCTAAAGAAACCTTCTAATGCCCTTCTTGAAGAACCCCATATTGTAGTCGCTTGGGAAAACCATTCATTCCACAGCTTGAACGTGCGTGAGATGAAGTTCCTTTCATACCGCACGGTGTGCACCGTTTTCGGGTGCAATCACCACCCCATCTAATCTCCCGAAGAAATTCGGGCCGTGAGGTCTCAGCTCCACAGGGACATGGTAGCGGAATGGGAGCTACGACTTGGGCGACCAAGCGCAGGGCACGCCGTAATAGCGGCGGTAAGACCCATCATGGAGGAGTGGCTAGAGAGGCCACACGGCAGCCTCTCGTACCGGCTGACGCAGGTGATTACCGGACACGGGTGTTTCGGGAGTTACCTGTGTCGGATCCGGAAGGAGCCAACGTCCGAGTGCCATCACTGTGATGCGAGCGAGGACACAGAGCTGCACACGCTGACCGAGTGCCCTAGCGAGGCGGGTCCTAGTGGCGGCTCTGGGGGTGGGAGTCCTCACACTCGCCACGTTGCTCACGGCGATGGTACGATGCGCGAACGCTTGGGGTGCGGCCGCCTCCTTCTGCGAGCAAGTAATGCTCGAGAAGGAGGCGGCCGGTCGGGTCCGGACTAGACTCCGGGCCCGGGAAGCCCGCGCAGAGCGAAGGCGAACCGGACGTCGGAGGTCGCAGAACGACCTACGTCCTCCATGAGCGCTGGCCTGGGGGTGACCGGTGGAGCCGCCTGTCACCCTAGCAGAAGCAGGCCGCGGCGGCGGTGCAAAGTGCGCCTCCCCGTAACCGGGGCTAGATGGGGACATTTTGGTCCCCACAACCCGAAGGGGGCCATCTCGAAAGAGATGGTCCTGGGTCTGTCGGCCAAAGCCTCTTAATATAGGGAGAGGCCTATGTCCAGCAGTGGACTGTAATAGGCTAATTGATTGACCCAAGGGGTAAAAACGGAACCTTAATTACGGGTGATCCTGTGTAGCAGCCGCGTTCACTACATAAAAAAAAATAAAAAGGAAAAAAATAAAATAAAAAAGTACACTCCTGAGGCTGTTAATGTAATTGAAGCTTCGTCGGTAGATTAGTGGTTAAGGAGTCGGCCTTACGATCGAGAGGTCCCGGGTTCGAATCCTAGCCATTATTACACTACCGACGCCGACGTGAATTTAGCTTAGTGGAGCAATTTAGCTTATTTGGAGGGGTTAGTGGGAATATTAGTAATTTCGGTTTCTAATATTCTTTCAAAAAATATATAATATGTAAAGTAAAGCCAACGAAGCGAGAGAAAAAAGGTAAACAAAGTTTCAGCGGTTCCAAACATTTTTATTTGAAAATTATTACGTATCACTTCAATTCACGCATTCCAGACAGGAATGAAATTGCTCATAAGATGGCTGATCTGACAGTTTAGAACCGCTGTGCTGATAGCTTTGATGTAGGTACTACGAAACACGCAACGACAGCTGTCGCTCGGCCATTGTCGCGTACGTGTGACGTGTGCGACAAGGACAGAGATAATAATCGCTAGTTATCGCAACGTAACTCAGTAATGGTCGCTTTGTTTACCTTTTTTCTCTCGTCTCGTTCGCTTTACTTTATGTATGTATGTTTATTGTATCAGCATATTATACTTGCGTGACCTGACACCTTTTAATTGCCTGATATACTTAATTGATAGATACAATATAAACAGTGTCGGAGTGTAAATGATAACATTGTATTAATTGATTAATATATTTATTGGTTATGAAGAAAATAAATTGATAATCATCATTACCGAAGCTTTCGAGTCTGGGGTCCGTTTTACCGTGGGGACACCGTTGTTTGGGGACACCGTTGTCCCCCCTCCTGAGGAGGGCCAGACCGTAAGGGATGGCCCTGGGTCAGCCGGGGTGCGAGGGATATGTCTTTGACAACCTCACCTCCGGCCTAGCACCAAGACCCACAGTCGGCGTGCGGTTTTAGTCGGTTCGAGTCCGACATAACCACCCCTTCCGGCTCCGGCAGGGGGGGTATCCGAGGGGATTTCCGCACGAAAAAAAAAAAAAAAGTGTCCGTTTTACCAGTCAAACTGCGGGTTTGGCTAAACTTCGATATTTTCTGTGAAGTGACTGCTATCTGACCTCCACAACCCAAAGGCGATATCGAAGCATTACAGCTAGACCAGTTGTTGAACTTTTGAGGGCTCCAACTACCCGTAACGACTGCCATAGATGTTCGCATGGCAACCGGGACCGACGGCTTAACGTGCTTTCCGAGGCACGACCAGACCATTGCAAATATCCTTTAAGCGGGGCGTGAAAAGGCATCTAATGAGGCCATCAAGCTTAGTGCCACCACTGTTAACATGCTACATGTTTACGATGGTGACACCCCTTTCCGAGACTTTGCCTTTAGCCCACCATCAGGCGAGGTGAATTCAAATTGATGTCTTGTATGAAAAAAAAATCATGCATAAATATTTGTATTGTCTATCTATAATCTATTATATTGGTATTGCCACTTATTTAGAGGGACTGACCACGAGCGTGTTTTAAAATAAATATTGTATTAATTACAGGTGTTAAGAAAATTAAAAACATTAGATTTGCACGGTAATAAGCTGGCAACACTGAAACGGAACCAGTTTAAAGGTCTGAGGGATACAGAGGTTTTGGATATCAGGTAAATATCATCTACTAACTGTTTCCAAACTCCCTTAGGCCGTCAAGGAAACCGGAGTTTCGTAACCGGTTTCGATGAAGGATTTTTTCAGACTATATCCAATGGACCATACTATTATCCAATGGACCCATATAACCTATTTCGGATTAAAGAATAGTCTAAAGTAAAACCAACGAGACTAGAGAAAAAAGGTAAACAAAGCGACCATTGCTGAGTTACGTTGTGAGAACAAGCGATTATTTTCTCTGTCCTTATCGCACATGTCACATGTACGCAACAATGGCCGAGCGACAGCTGTCATCGCATGTTGCGTAGTACAGGAAAGCTGTCAGCACAGCGGTTCTAAACAGTCAGATAAACCACCATCTTATGAGCAATTTCATTCCTGTCTGGAATGCACTTGAAGTGATAAATGTTTGGAACCGCTGAAACTTTGTTTACCTTTTTTCTCTCGCTTCGCTGGCTTTACTTTATGTGTATAACCGTGTTGGTTCCCGGTGAAGTAGAATAGGACCACCCCATCTCTTCCTGTGGGCGTCTTAGAAGGTGACTAAGGGATAGGGCTGTTCTCCATCCGACAGTAAACATACAGCACATAACAATATACTCTTCCCTTATACGGGACCGAAAATCATAGTAAGTAAAATTTGGTAAAACACCTCTGCCTAACCCTTCTATTTACAGGCGTTAATTCTTACATGATCGTATGTACGTGTACTGTGTGCCTAAGATGCAGGCGTGGCCGAAGGGTTACCAGGCTGGGGGTGACCGGTGGAGCCGCCTGTCACCCTAGCAGAAGCAGGCCGCGGCGGCGCAAAGTGCGCCTCCCCGTACCCGGGGCTAGATGGGGACACTAAGGTACCCACAACCCGAAGGGGACCATCTTGAAAGAGATGGTCCTGGGTCTGCCGGGGTGCGAGAGATATGCTTTCGGCAATCTCACCTCCGGGAACCAAGGATCCAAGACGGCGTGCGTTTTAGTCGGTTCGTGTCCGACATAACGGCCTTCACCGGCTCCGTGGGGAACTTGCGCACGATAAAAAAAATGGTATCCTTGGCGAAAACTTGATTACCGCTCATGCGGAAGAAGTGAATGGGATGTGACGATGAGGAAGCTGCTGATATGCTCAGCAAAGGTTCCGTGATCAGATCACGTCGGGATCACCACTGTGGAGGAACGAGGTTTGATGTTCCTCCAGCACAAAGGGAGGATCCTCCGACCAGGCAAGGTGATCACGCCTGGCGGGCCGCCAACCAACGATAGTCGTTGGGATGTTGTACATATATTGTACCAGCGCGAGAACTTCACTTTCGCGATGCAGGATATGTATCGTAGTAGTTCGGCTTGCTGTCGCTAGATGGCGTTGGGTACATGTGGTATCACCACATATTAATTTATGTATTTTAAATTGTTTTTTTTTGTACTTTTCAGCCATAACAGTATAGCTAAATTAGATGGGAGTCATATCGGAGACCTGTCTAAACTAGGCTGGTGTAATGCCAGTCATAATCAGATAACGGACATACCCAGGTGAGTTAGCTTGTATATTAACATTTGGTCCGTCAACTTACTGCACCCCGCTATAGAGCCGTTCGGTGACCCATTCCTATGACAGACATTAAGACCTGGAACTCCCTGCCAGCTCACGTGTTTCCTTCTTCCTACAGTCCCGGGTCTTTTAAGCGGGGCGTGAAAAGGCATCTAATGAGGACATCAAGCTGAGTGCCACCACTGTTAACATGGTACAGTTTACGATGGTGACCCTCTTTCCGAGACTTTTTCTTTAGCTTACCATCGAGGTGAAGTCAAATTGACGTGTCCTTTTATAAAAAAAAAAAGATGGTAAAAAGCTGAGATGCTGTCCAGAACATTCCAACCATAATTTCTGATGCTGTTGGCTTTAAAATGGTTGTCCCTAACTTTTTAGCGCCCCACTTGAAGATTGTTTTAAATTAACACCCGACGCAAAGAGAGGGGTGTTATAAGTTTGACGTGTCTGTCTGTTTGAGCCGTTTAAAAGTTATGGGGGTTAAAGTGGGGGAAAAAACGTTTTTAAATTATCAATTTTATGATTGTTATCTCTTATTTAAGTACTTGTTTCTGTATGTCTACAATTATCTCAAAAATTATAAATATATTTTTATGATTCGTTTCGAACACTAACTAAAAATTTTGGAGAGAGCTTAAAATAAAGCCAACGAGACGAGAGAAAAAAGGTAAACAAAGCGACCATTACTGAGTTACGTTGCGATAACTAGCGATTATTTTATCTGTCCTTGTCGCACACGTCACACGTACGCGACAATGGCCGAACGAAAGCTGTCGTTGCGTGTTTCGTAGTACAGGAAAGCTGTCAGCACAGCGGTTCTAAACTGTCAGATCCGCTATCTTATGAGCAATTTTATTCCTGTCTAGAATGCGCTTGAAGTGATAAATGTTTGGAACCGCTGAAACTTTGTTTACCTTTTTTCTCTCGCTTCGTTGGCTTTACATTAGTATTCGTATAAATATTTTAAGTTTTTATCTTATCCATACTAATATTACTAGCTGTACCCGCGGCTCCGCCCGCGTGGACGTGACTTATCGCTAAATTAAGATTTAAACATCCTATCTCTCAAGTTGGATCGAACTGAACATGGTGTGCGAATTTTATTATAATCGGTTAAGTGGTTTAGGAGTCCATTGAGGACAAACATGGTGACACGAGATTTATATATATTAAGATGAATGTGAAAATAACTCTCTCTGTCTGTCTGGCTGTAACGTATAGGGGTAGATTAGACGTTGAGAAAGGACATAGGCTATGTTTGGTAGCGATAACCGATATCCACGGAGACGCGGGAAATAGCTTGTAATATATCTTTTACAAAAATTTTTACTAAATATATATTTCTTCTGAAGTATATATTCAGTTAAAAACTTACACTATAAATAATATATTTATTTTGTTTTCAGAGGCATGTTTGCAAGAAATACACTTTTAAAAGTATTGCATTTAGATAATAATAAAATAAAGAAATTGGACACTAATAGCTTCAGAGGAATGAGACTTCTAAGGTAAGATCTGATCATTATTTTATTTTACTGTCACAAAAGTAATATACTGCTGCATTCTGTTGTTACATCTCTAAACTTAAAATTCTCTAAAATTTTCTAATCGCATCTGTTTCTTTCATTAACAGATAGAAAAGGACAGATGATGTATTTTAGTGAACACCTGCCAATTAAGTCGGCGCCTTGACGGTACCCTTCAATTTTAGTCGACATCTACGAACATGCGACTTAACTTACTACGTACCAACAAGGCGCTGTCTTAATTTGTCAGGTCTTAACTTAAATAAAATCATCTGTCCTTTTTTATCTGATCATGAAAGAAAGAGATGCAATTAGATTTTTTAGAGAAATTTATGTTTAGAGATGTAACAACGGAATTGGGAGCATTGTGTGATTTTATTGTCGTTTCGGATAAAAAGAATTTGGGCACAGTTTGGAAAGCAAAATCATCTGGAAGTATTAATTTGGCGAAAGAAAAAAATTTCTTTGAATGAATTTTTTTATAGCATTTATTATACTAACTTTTAAGTTCGAAAAACATCGGATAAAATGAAACGCTCAAGTGAGACTTGAACTCACGACCTTTCCCTTACCCTTCCTTCCTTCTCTTTTTTTTCCCGATGATTTTCGAACTTAAAAGTTAGCATAATAAATGCTATAAAAGATTCATTCAAATATTTGGGCGCAGTCATCAAAATTCAATGTTTAAAAATGGTTGAAAAATCATTCATTGTTTCCAACAGTTCGTAAGAATGTTGGCAGATGGCTGCACCGTCGCCCTTATAGACGGATATAAAGAGAAGGAAAATTTGGAATGATTCAAGTGGTGCTCAATAGCTCAGTTGGCAGAGCAGTCGCCCTGTAAGCGAAAGGTCGTGAGTTCGAGTCTCACTTGAGCATTTAATTTTTTCCAATGTTTTTCGAACTTAACAGTTAGCATAATAAATGCTATAAAAAATTCATTCAAATATTTCCTATATTTTTTATCGTCACTAACATTTACGGCCGATCCCAATAACTTACTGACAGTTAAAGATAGATAGCATCTACGGATAAAGTGCTCGGCTGTTTAAATTCGAAACATAGTAACTCCTATTAAATTATACCGCGATGCGCTTTTTCGCAAAAGTCAGTTACCATGTTTTCAATTTAAACAGCCGATGCGTCAAATTTGACTGCTGGGATCTATCTTCAACTGTAAGTATGTTATTGGGAACGGCCGAGCGGAGAGTCAAGTATATTTTACCACCTCTAGGTCCAAACCGATCAACTTTTCTTCATCCATGATTCATGTAGATCATGAATCTACATGACGCAGCGTCGGTGAGGCAGTAAATACGTCTTACCAGGCAACACTGACCATAGAGTAACGCGGGTCGGCGTTAGCAGCACGTGACTGCCGCGAGCATAGACTAATGTATAATCTAGATGTATAATCAATTTTGCAATGTATTATACATATATAAAGTTGATTTATATAATTAACACTTAAAAAGTGCGCGAGCAAACTTCAGTTCGGTGGGGGCCAACGCTAAAGCATAGTTTAGTGTTGCCAGTGTGAAAAAAGTAATTTAATTGGTAATTTAGAGATGGTACAATTTAAAACACTGTATAGCAAAATTAGTTACACCAAAACCATTTTAAATATATATATATATATCTGTGTTTCCCAGGCGCCTGTTCCTCCAGGACAACCAGATATCGGACGTGGGTCGAGGCACCTTCTCCTCCGTGACCCGTATCGGTACCGTGGACCTGGCTAGGAACAGGATCCCGAAGGTGGATTTCCAGATGTTCCAGGCAGTCAAGTATGCTGAGGTAAGACGGAGTACTTCTCATCATTCTTTTAGTTGGGGTCGGCTTAGTAGAACTGTGATACCACTGAATTTCGATATTTCTCGTGAAGTGACTGCCATCTAACCTCCACAATCATAATTGAACATAACATAACATAAACTCACGCCTGTATTCCCCAAAGCGGTAGGCAGAGGTGCTAGCACCCACTATTCGCCAGTTTATGTTTAGGTCCCAATGTAATAGGTGGCGAGCCTATTGCCATTAACCGGGCACTTTATAACCTGCGATAAATACACACATTACTTCGAAAAGCATCGAAAAGTCATTGGTGTGTGCCATGGTAAACTTGGGATCGAACCCGAGACTTCGTCTCAGCAGTCCATCGCCCATACCACTAGGCTCTCGCAGATAGTTGAAAACTGCATCAAAATCGGACTAGTAGTTTTGGAGAAAATTGGCAACATTGATTTGCATTAAAAATGCTTGCGGTAGCGCCCCCTGTTGAGTTGTCATTGTAACACCTATCTAAGAACATGCTCCAATCAAAGCCGAACCCATAACTGAAAACTGCATCAAAATTGGATTGGTAGTGTCGGAGACAATGGCAATATGGATTTGCACAAACAAACAAACAAACACACCTATATATAGAACACTAAGAATCTGCGGTAGCCTAGTGGTATGGGTAATGGACTGCTGAGACGAGGTTTCGGGTTCGATCCCAGGTTTACCATGGCACACACCAATGACATTTCGATGCTTTTCGAAGTTCGGTGTGTATTTATCGCAGGTTTATAAGTGCCCGGTTAATGGCAATAGGCTCGCCACCTATTACATTGGGACCTAAACATAAACTGGCGAAATGCGGGTGCTAGCACCTCTGCCTACCCCTTCGGGGAATACAGGCGTGAGTTTGTTATGTTACAAACACACAAACATCCTCTCACCCCAAACGCATATACCGTCTCCGTTCCGTCGTGGGTAAAAAGGCGATATCAAAGTACTGTAGTTGGACTAATCGGACTTTTGAGGGCTCCAACTACCCGTAACGACTGCCATAGATGTTCGTATGACAACCGGGACCGACGACTTATGGTCGAGGCACGACCAGACCAATGCAAATACACATATTTATGCGGGATATGAGGGAATGCCTTGACCAACTCGGCTACCGAGACACGATCGATGTGATTCAAATTTCCTTTCTATTTTTATCCGTCTTTAAGGCGACCCGTATGGGAAAATTCACAGGTTCGAGTCCCGCTCATTGTTTGTTGTTTCATTTTTCCCTATGTATTCGATTTGTATAGTTAGCATACTATAAAATTCATAAAAAAATGAAGCATTTTTTTTTAATTTTCAGATAATAAACCTGGCCGAGAACAATATCACTATCATAGAAAAACAAGCGTTCACAGACTTATACCAGGCCGTGGTGAACATATCGCACAACGCGCTGTCGAGCATCGAACCCGAGGCGTTCCAGAACTGCAACAACATGACCCTGCTCGACCTGAGCCACAACAAGCTGGCGCTCATCGGCCGGATGGCCTTCGACGAGAACAGCTACGCGTACCAACTGCAAGTGTCGTATAATGACTTTACGGACTTTAGCCAGGTGAGAATAAAAGTAAAAAAAAGTTGGTGAACATGTTTGCTTACAAGTTGGACAACTTGTTGGGTAACATGTTGGTTGATCTCATGATCCTTAAGGAAAGGAAATTGGTGACTACTGTATTGTAGAAGCTGGCGAACAAGTTTCCCAACATGTTGGATAGCTGTTGTAGAAGTTGGCGACTTGCCGATGGTCTACGACCCATTTAACACACTAGTAGTAAGAAATAGGTCCTAATGAGCGACCTAGGTCAACCCTGTACCTATGTTTAAAAAAAGTTTTCTTAAGAATTTCTAAAAGAGCATGTTTACTTACATGTTGAACAACATGTTTACCAACATGTTTGGCCACATGGGTAGTTTTTAGTGTAGAATTAAGTTTGACGACATTTTGGTTATTTTTTAATTTGTACATTTTTTCCAGATACCAATCCAAAACATGTCCGGCATCCAAGTCCTGAACGCGTCACACAACCGCATCGAGTCTATACCGAAGCAGGCGTTCCCTAAACTATATGAACTAAATACTGTCGATCTGTCTTACAATAATATTAGCGAGATATACAATGCGGTATTCCAAAATCTCTTCTCGCTAAGGTAAGTTGTTATACTTTTAGATAAACTCTACATAAATATATTCACACCTATAAATCAGGTAGGCACAGAATGTATTAACACCTAAAGTAAATCCAACGAAGCGAGCGAAATAAGGTAAACAATGTTTCAGCGGTTCCAAACTTTTTTATTTGAAAATGATTACCTATCACTTCAAACACGCAGACAGGAATGAAAATGCTCATAAGATGGCGAATCTGACAGTTTAGAACCGCTGTGCTGACAGCTTTCCTGTACTACGAAACACGCAATGACAGCTGTCGTTCGGCCATTGTCGCGTACGTGTGATATGTGCGACAAGGACAGAAAATAATCGCTAGTTATCGCAAAGTAACTCAGTAATGGTCGCTTTGTTTACCTTTTTTCTCTCGTCTCGTTGGCTTTACTTTACTTAAATATATTCACACCTATAAATTAGGTAGGCACAGATTGTATTAACACCCATATTTCACCAACTTTTTTATAGGGGGTGATACTATTGCCATCAAGTGGGCACTATTTTTGTTTATTTTTTTTTTATTTATTCAATAAACATTTACATAAAACTATAACAATATAAGCATACCATAAATCACAAAGATTTGTCCGGAATGCTAAGTTACAAAAGAGTTCTTTAAGTTAAGGATGATAATGAGAAAGAATAGAAAATAATGTGACTACATACACAAATCAAAAGAAACTGATTTAAAAAACCACGGTCTTACACAATGACAAAAAAATAAAGTTTAAAAGTAAAACCCGACTACTTACCGCAAAATCACGTTCTCAAAAGTAACAAACAAGAAAATATCAAGTGATCGTATGCCACTTTCCCTAATATATACTGTTTTGTTAGAGTAAGTGGCATACGACCACGGCTATCCTTGATATTTTCTTGTTTGTTACTTTTTAGAACGTGATTTTTCGGTAAGTAGCCGGGTTTTAGTTTTAAACTTTATTTTTTATTTATATTATTTTGGGACAAGGTAAAGCTAATAATTTATACATATTTGAAATGTGCTTATTAAGCCCTTTAATTTGATACCAAACACGGCATATTTATCTCAAATTTATTTTTAACACAGTACCTTATGAGCGCTAGAGGGCGCCACACAAGATTGAGTGACACGTCATATAGCCTATAACCATCGGATGATCAAGCCGCTTGCAATGATACCTCATATAACCAGTTCTAATAAGTAGTTGAGCAGCTATGAGGGAACAAATGAACATACATACATACATACATACATACATACATACATACATACATACATACATAGCCAGTCAAAATCATAACCCTCCTTTTGGCTTCCCCGTAGTCGGGTAAAAATGATGTTCAATCGCGCAATCGCACACGGCCAGAACCGCTCAGCTCAGTAAGTCATTATTCACTTTACTTTGCGTAAAGGGGACAGCGCTATCTTACGGTCGTGCTGTTAGTCATGGGCTGTATGTTTACTGTTGAATGGTGAATAAGTCTATTCCTGGCTCACCCTTATGACACCCACGGGAAGAGATGGGGTAGCCCTATTATACTCCTGGAAGCTATCACGGCATTCTGTAGATAAATTATTTTTATATTTCAGGTTCGTGAACCTAAGCCACAATTCGCTAGAGGTGATCAAGCCGAGTTCTTTCGGCACAGTGCCCACCATACTAGAACTGGATCTGTCCCACAACAAGCTCAGGGACATCTCTAGAGGCAGTCTCGCGAAGTTGGCCAGCTGCCGTCTTATCGACATCAGCCATAATGTCTTAGAGAAGCTGTTCCAAATCCCTATTAGTTTGGGGTAAGTAATCATACGTTATTTGGATAAAAAATCCTTGTAGTACTGTAAGTTGGTCGTACATGTTGGCCAACTTGTTGGACCCAGCAAGTTGGATGACCGGAAACCTCGCTTATAATAGGTAATCGGGAAATTTCGCCGAATTGATCAGCTGCCGCCATCAGCAGATCAGTCACATGTAATATGGGGCGAACCTATTGCAATCAAAGTGGCAATAAAATTATAAAATTATTACCAACAATTTTTTACCACCTGCGTGGCGTCCGATTCCGTTCCCGCTGCACCCTCTACTATATTATTTATTATACATATAAACCTTCTTGAATTACTCTATCTATTAAAAATAAAGTTCTAACTGAAACCCGACTACCGAAAAATCACACTTTAAAAAGTGACAAACAAGAAAATATCAAGGATAGTCGTGGTCGTATGCCACTTTTCCCTAGAATATATTGTTTTGTTAGAGTAACTATTGAGTTCATAAATTTTTTGACAACAAGTTGGTCCAGCATGTTGGCCAACTTGTTGTCAACGAGTCCAGTTTGTTACATTAAGGGCCCAGATTGCGTAGACGCGACATCGATTTCGAGCGACCGCAGCGCTACTGTTTACTGAAACAACCGACGGGGCGGGTGAATGACCAGAGAGAGCGCGATTTTCAAAATGTTTTGCGACAAACGTTCCACGTTGAGTTATTATTATTAAATTGTTATTGAAGTTGAATATTTACAGCATAACAAAAATGTTGAATTATTGGAAATAAACAACGACTGTAAAATATTCTAAGAGTAGTTTTTCGTTATAAAATGATCGTAATTACTAGATTAATAGGAGTAGTTGAGACACAATTTTTATGTTTTTCTATTTATAATAAACAATCAAGAGCAGGTCCGGACTGACCTTTTTGTATTCTACTTAGGTACCTAAAATTCCAACTATGTATTTATTTGTAATTTTACTACCAAAGTTTATTCTTATTTCGTAAAATATTCATTCAATAAAATAATTGCAAATTCAGTAGGAAGTACGGTCGAAATAACATCGAGCCTTTCCTCGCTAGTGTTTATCTCTACGCAAGGAAATGTGCCTATTGCGTAAACTCAAATACTTACCTACTTTTTGTTTACGATCACCTCGGTATCTAAAAAATCTCCTAAGGTTTTACAAAAAAAATTTCAATAAACGAAACACAAGTATAAAAATGATTCATATAATTTAAAAGTAAGTAAACAATAACAAATATGAGTCGCCATCCAAAAAGCGTGCTAGGGTTGTACAAAAATTTGTTAATAAATGAAACACAAGTTTGTAAATTATTACTCAAAACTCAAAACTCAAACTCATTTATTCAAAATTGTGTAGCACTACTACAGCTTTTTGACGTCAAATTCTGCTTAAAACTAAGTTTACCACCGCTTCCTAGGCACCAGTGGAGAAGAAACGGCGCAACAAACTCCACTGTAGCATTTTCTGGACGTCAATTTACAAAAATAAAAGTAAGTTCTTAAGACTAAATATGGACGAATGTACATATGTCTCGTGTCAAGATAATTAAAGTATATAAAAAAAAACTTATGATAAAATAATTAACCTAAGTTAACAAAAATAAATTAAAAAAAGAAGTTCGCGTTCCTATTTAAACATTATGCCGTAGTTACAGCAATTTAGGAGGGGCCTGCACCATGCTCAATTATTAATATACCATTTAAAAGTAAGTAAACAATAACAAAATATGAGTTCAAAATTCTAATGTTTTTTTTTTTTCATTTTAACGATTACTGATCAAATTCTGATTTCTGCTAATTTGAATATAAAATCAATTGCTATTGCAAAACCTATCAGAATGAAAATGTTACCAGCTGCCCGATTCACGTAATAAAAACCGTAGCGTAGGGACTTAAAAATGTCACTTCGTTTTTTGCAAATTAAGCCCTTTTAACCGACTTAAAAAAGAAGAAGATTCTCAATTCGCTGTATTTTTGAACCGATTTTGATAATTCTTTACACCAGGTAACTCTTCAAAATCGTATAGGAATTGTATAGTAATTGAGCTATTGGAAGATTTACGACAATCCAAGACTAGATAAGTAAGTGCGTTTGAAACAGAAAACCAAAAGGCGATTTCTAAGTTTCTAAGTTAAAACGACTTTTGGACTGCCGTGTTTACGTGAATCGAACGGCTGGGTAGTTAAGTTACCTCAGTCTCTTTCAAAATCATTAGGCGTTCTTCTCTTTCAAAACACGTGAAGTTCTTTCTTTCCACTCTTTCATAGCCTCTATGATACTGGGCGCGTCACGAATGGGCATGCTTCGTGACTGCCGAGGATCAACTAATTCTGGAAGTAGGCAATCGTAATAAAACCGAACTAATTTCATCTCCATTTTCTCCTTCCAAAATTTGTCGTCCTTTTCTATAATATAAACTTTCATAGGTACAGTAGCACCAAACCAGATGCCAAGCATGCAAACGTTTCTTGTAGTAATATGTAGCTGTCCCTGAATTTGAAAATACCAGTTATGATTTTTATTTATGACATAACCCTTGGAAGCCTTGTCCTTAACCCAAAAGGTATGTTTGGCCATTGCTTCATCAAGAGTCATGCCAGCTAAAGAATGTGGGCACTTAATTTCAATTAAACCGTTTGCAAAAATGCCATCTGGTGTAGTACCAAGAAATTCAAATTGATCGTCGACGAACAAACCGCAACCTTGTATACTAATATTCTCTTGAATTTCTAACTGTCTAATTGCGGTTTCTTCGTTTTCGATACCGTACCGAACAGCAGGTAAACTGGAGATATTACTACCATAAACGATTTTACAAACAAGAGCAGCACAACTGGTGCTCTCTCGTTTTTTACAAACTTCCCCGAATGATGATGAGGTTAGTAATTTTCTCCTTGTACTCATCCACTCAGCACTACTTCTTTGCAAATGGGTCGACCTTTCAAGCTCCTCTCTTTCAGCACAAGACAACTTTAAATCGGCTAAAAAAGATGACTTGGCTTTCTCATATAATTCTGGACTCAGATCAGGTTTTTCACAGTTTGGTCCATAGTGAGCGTCTTTCGATACAGCGCTGTGGCTTTTTTTCAATCTTAATTTAGGTTTGGCAATTAAACGGTTTCTACGATTACAATTTTCCACTTTCGCGATCAAAGGATTCGGACTAGATTTAAATATGACTTCATGAGTTTTACTATGAATCGATCCCGTATTAAAAGACACAACAGCAGCTGCGCATCGGCCCGCATAAGAACCACGGGAAGAATAATTTACACGCTTACCCCCAACTAATTTGGCAATTACTGCGTTAAAACTTTCAACTATATTGCTTGTACAATTATGAATTAAACTTCTAGAATGATATGACAGTCTTTTACTTAAAATTTCTACCGCGTCCATTAATCCGCATCCAACAATTGCTGGAAGTAACCCAACAGGTTCTATTCGACGAGTATCAGGTCTACAGAAATATCCTTGCAATGTTGGTGATTACCAAATACGTGTAGTGGACCATTTAGGATATCTTCACTAAGGTTTTTTATTTTTTCTTCGAGTGACTGATTTTGATCCCCCCAATATTTAATAGCGCATTTTACACCCGTTCTTAAACGCAAATACCTTTCTTTTAGGAATTTCCGCAATTCGCAAGGATACTTAGTGTCTTTCGACAGTTTCTCCAAGCTATTGCAGTAGTTTCGTAAAAGATGATTTTTGCATTCAATTTTCTCTACTATTAAATTATCGTACGGACGCGAATCTAATATTTTTTTATAAGTACTGGAATCGCCGTCTGCTACAAATTTATTATAAATTACACCGTGATCAACAATGGAACTTTTAAACCCCTCAACTATTATGGTCGATTCCATCCCGGTAGATGATCCTGAATAATTCTTGAAACAATGGTGTTCCGGGGGCTGACTGTTGTTCTTTGCGGCTCGTGCACAGACTACGCAGTATTTATTTTTAACTCCAAAAAACAATACTTTATTAGTTTTAATGCCAATTATCGCAGCTGCGCCGGATAAGGCGGAAAAATTCTTACCATAAGATCTCTTGCTCCAACAACCGTCAACAGCAACAGATATTAATGGTGTACCATTTTTATCAACACTATCTATAGACACTGCGTACTCTGCTTCTTCCTTGACAGCTTCTGCCATGGAATGTGCTGCTGTCTTTTCCCACCAATCGCAAACCGTATTATTAATTTCATTGTATAATGAAGGTGACATGATTGGTAGGGCTACTGCGGCAGTTACTGTTTTTAACTGAGAGTAGTTCCCACCAGATGATATGATACCAGATACAATTTGATGATTCACTTCCATGCTATCTTCTTTCTTTTCAACCAAACACACAGTAAATTTCATACTACACATACTACATTTCATGATGAGTTTTGAGTCCAGACCAACTTTTACTTCACCTATTATACTGAGGTAACTTAACTTGCAATCCATTGGACCGTGGTCCCCTATGGCCTGAAGAGCTTTAAAAAAAAAAGAAATATCTACTACTCTACGCCCAACTTCCACTTCATCCACCTTTCCCTCTTGACTATTTTCAATAAGTAGTTCCTGTAAAGAAAGAAAATGGCTTGATTGTTTTTTATAAAAAATAAGTCAAAAAGAAAGGGCCCAGTTTTTTCAAACATAGCTAAGAATTCCCTTAGAATACATCTTTGAAACACATAACACTAGATCTAAATCTTGAACGTTTTATATAAATAAACGTAATAAAAAACTGGTTGTTTGTAAAGTCGGTTTAGGATAATAATTTTACGGGATAACGTCATAATATTATTCTCCATCGCTTGTTCCGCGCTCTCGCTTGACCCTAGACCCATTGAAATCGTCACAGGCTCGAAGATATTCCTGACTAGCTAAATATTCCTTTAGAAATAGGCCCCGACTGCTAAATACGCTATATTACAATGGTGTTGTTATTTATTTTTACTAGTACAGTACTTTACAGAGTATGTGACATCTGTCATCGAAAGCAAAACTGCTCTCAAAGAATTACTATGTTAATTATTGAAAAAACAGTGACTTCCTGTGTGAAAATACAGTGACTGTGTAAATAAACACTAGTGGAATGTGTGACATTGTTATCCTCGTGTGAAACACTAAATTAATATTGAAAATAGTGCAAACAATTTCGCGAGTGACGGTTCACATAACTCCAAATTTATCACTCCAAACCTACCCTCAATTATAAAGACAGGAAAGCTTATGGTCCAGGGACCGATCGCATATTAGCAGAAATATATAAATATTTTTGTTACATAGTTCAATTCATTTTTTTATATGTCGATTTTTAAATTTTTATTTATTTATTTATATTCATAACTGACGAAGACAAATTATAAAAGTGCAAAAGAATTCATACAATATTAGGTTCCCGATGAACAGAAATTATAAATTTCCTTTTCGCTATAGGTATTAGTTTTTAATGACGTCACCTATTCTATGTCACTCGGGCTTAGAAGACAATTCTAATGATACTAAAAACATCAAAATCGGTTCAATAATTTTGAACTCATCGTGTCACAGAGAAATATTACTTTTATACATACAATACATACGTACACCCTGAACGCAATAGGTATACCTACTTCTTTTTTTTGGGCAGTCACGTAAAAGGTAATATTTTACGAAAAAAAAAACTTGATTCTGGTAAAATACGGGATTTAAACGTGAATTTTCTTTTGAGAAAGTAATTGAGAAGTATTAAGGTACTAAGGGCCTCTCAATGAAAATAATAAATATTGCAAGAAAAAAATCTATAGGTACTGAGATTTCGTCTTCGACCATCACTAACTAGGTAGTTTGTTTATTTATGTAACAAGCCTACAAGAATTACGTATAACAACTTACCTCTATACAGCACGTAGCAGAGTTGTTCGGAGTCTCGGCCTGAAGGTTTTCTTTATTTTCAATACTGGAAATATTATTCATCAATAATAACCACTTTTTATTTATTTTGTAATTTGTGCACAACCCTAAGCCAGACCCTAGGCGCGTCGCGCCTCTTTGGCGGTAAGTATGTCGACAAAGACGCGCGCCCGTGCTATTTCTGATAGGAAACATACCTACTTCCACAATCTGATATTTAGACAATATGATGAACATAAAAACGAATACTAGGTATATTATGTAATAAAAATTATTATTATGAAAATAGTTCCTATATAAATTGACTTTATTACCTACTTACGAGTATAATACAATGTCTGAATCAGGTGATCTAAATCATATGACATATTGTAGGTATTAGCTTTGTAATCTACCCTGTTCAAATGCAAATAAATTATATTATTACTAGCTTTTGCCCGCGGCTCCGCTCGCGTGGATGTCGGTTATCGCGACCAAACATAGCCTATGTCCTTTCTCTAGGTCTAATCTACTAATTTCATCAAAATCGGTTCAGTGGTTTAGGCTCGAAAGCGCAGCAGACAGACAGACAGTGTTACGTTCGCATTTATAATATTAGTATGGATTACTACTTAGACATGATAAGCACAATGAAACTAGGATTTTTACATGACATTTTCACACAAATCTCGTAATTTTTTTCTAGGTATTTAGGACAAGACGTAGTAAAGTAGGCAGATAAATAAATAGGGAGGAACTTACATTTTATTCCGAGATCTTTTGGCTTTCATATTTTGATAATGCGTACTAAACTTTCTTTTCCCTGGCATGGCACTCAGCAAATTCAAATTCAATCAGTCCTGTGAAAAAAACCCTCGATTACCGACTTGGTACGTTATGATATTGGCTTTATCATGTTGAAAAATCTATGTATGTCGTGCAGAGAACTAGAAGATGATTGAAAGTCATACCCAGTCATTGCCCGCCAGTTCCTATCTCGAGAAAATAAAGTGGGCAGGGCTTTGATTGTTTCAAGCCTGAATTGATACCTACTTTACAAGGTTCATAAAATAAACTATTCAAAGTATCTAAATAATTTTGTATGTTTTGCGATTTATATCTAGTTCCATCATGGTTTTCTTTCAGACATTCATTATATCGGTACTTTCTACTTACTGAAAGTAAATTAGTTATAAAAATGTTATACTTACAGTTTTTCACAAAAATCACAAATTCACAACACGTAATTTTGCTGGCGCATCCGACACGCGTGGTGTCACCTTGAAATACAAAAACGCACTGGCGATTAGTGGCGACGCGGAGTACTAATTCGTAATATCGTGTTGCGCGTGATTTTGCATACATTTTTCTATGGAGAATTTACGTAAAATATATCTAGATTTTAGGGCTTTAAAAGAGGAAGTCTTTGTTTGTAAAGGTACAAAAAAAGTACATACTATGTTTTATTAGTTTCTTCACTGTTCAAAAAGTGGTTCTTTTTATCAATTTGTGTTGATTTATTGGGTTAAATCTGAAAAATACGAAGCCATGTTTTTGCATTTTTTCTCAATTTTGTGCGTTTGTTGACGTTTATTACATAACAACTATTAGGTTTTAAGATGTTATATAATCACCACAAAATTTTTTGGTCTTTGATTATAATATATACAAATTATCATTGATATCAATCATATCTAAATAGGTTAAATATGAAAAATCGTAACACTCTTTTCGGTGATTTTCACGATCTGGCCCCTTAATATATCTTGAGTTTTGAATTTAGTATTCAATTCAATCGTTTATTTGCTTCGAATATGGTTCGTTAAATTGAACTTTTTAAGGCATGTTATGTTCATGAGAATCAATTCTTTCAGTGAACTAAACCTAGCAGACAACAGACTAACAGAAATCAAGTCCAACACTTGGCCATCAATGAACGCATTACTCCGAATCAACATGTCGTCCAACATGTTGGGCGACACGCTGCACTCGGACAGTTTCTCCAGCCTGTTGACGCTGCAGTCGCTCGATTTGTCGGACAACGGGTTGACGCGACCGCCTTGGGAGGCGCTCAGTTCACTTACCAGTTTACAATATTTATATTTGCAGGTAATTTCATATTATCTGTATAGCTTATTCGCTAAACGTCCGTTTCGCATAAAGTTGTTTTCGCAAATTTTGCGATAGGGATATTTTGCGAAAGGAACATTGTGCTAAAGGGACATCGTGCTAAAGGTATATTGTGCGAAACGAGGATTTTATGCCAAATGGACGTTATGAGAAAGGGATATCGTGCGAAAGGGATTTGTGCGAAAGGAACATTGCGTGAAAGGAACTTTGTGTGAAAGGGACTTTGTGCGAGAAGAACATTGCGCGAAAAAGTCATTGTGCGAAAGGTATATTGAGCGAAACAAAGATGTTATGCCGAAATAGACGTTATGAGAAAGGGGCAGAGTGCGAAAGGGATTTGTGCGAAAGGAACATTGTGTGAAAGGAACTTTGTGTGAAAGGGACTTTGTGCGAGAAGAACATTGCGCGAAAAAGCCATTTTGCGAAAGGTATATTGAGCGAAACAAAGATGTTATGCGAAATAGACGTTATGAGAAAGGGGCAGAGTGCGAAAGGGATTTGTGCGAAAGGAACATTGTGTGAAAGGGTTTTTGTGCGAAAGGAACATTGTGTGAAAGGGACTTTGTGCGAAAGAAAGAAAGAAAGAAAAAATGTTTTATTTTAAAATCACAGCGCACAATTGTTACATATTTGGTAACAATTGTGCGCTGTGTTTTTAAAATAAATTTTTTTTTCTTTCTTTCTTTCTTTCTTTCGCACAAAGTCAGGACAATTCGAGAAAAGGACATTATACGATGAGACGAATACATTGTGTGAAAGGGACTTTGTGCGAAAGGAACATTACGCGAAAAAGGCATTGTGCGAAAGATATATTGTGTGAAACGAAGATGTTATGCGAAATGGACGTTATGAGAAAGGGGCATAGTGCGAAAGGAACATTGTGTGAAAGGGACTTTGTGCGAAAGGAACATTGTGTGAAAGGGACTTAGTGTGAAAGGAACAATGTGCTAAAGGGATAATTAGCAATCTATCGGGTGTAAGGGAAACGCTCCCGAAGCCGAAAACCCCTAGTAGTACTCCAGGTACATAACACATTGGCATAACAAAAAAAACTATTTGAAAAAAAAAATGAATTTTTTTTAAATATTATTCACTCTCCATCGTGTTAATAAAGCTAAATGGAAGGGTAATTTCGTAAAAAAAAATCATCAATACAAAAAAAAATGTGTTATGTACCTGGAGTACTACTAGGGGTTTTCAGCTTCGGGAGTGTTCCCCTTACACCCGGTATAGGTATTTTACGACGTTTGTATAAATTTTACAGAACAATAACCTAACATCCCTCAGCAAGTCAGCTTTCGGTAACCTGCCCACCACGTTCAAGATAGATCTATCCAACAACCAGATAACAACTGTCGAGAAACAGTCGTTCAATGGCTTGCAACAGTTGTTGGACTTGTCACTCAGCGGCAACGGCCTCACTAATATACCCAATGAGGCTTTCAAAGGACTTGTGGCGTTGAGGTGAGTTTCGTTTTTGACGTTTTGTAAGTGCCTTTTTACATACATATTACGTACCTAGAATGAATTTTACAGCATTAAGTATGCTAACTATACAAATCGAATACATAGGGAAATATAAATCTTCTCGGGCGGGACTCGAACCCGCAGTCTTTCCCTTACAGGGGGAATGCCTTAACAATTGGTCAATTGGAGACACGCTCGATGTGATGCAAATTTCCCTTCTATTTATCCGTTCTTACGGCGACGGTGGAGTCATCCGCCGATTAACTACCAACTAACCTACCGAATAACATCATTCATTGGTTCCGATAGTTCGTAAGAATATCGGTGGATGACTCCACCGTCGCCGTAAGAACGGATAAATAGAAGGGAAATTTGAATCACATAGGGCGTGTCTCGGTAGCCGAATTGGTCAAGGCATTTCCCCTGTAAGGGAAAGACTGCGGGTTCGAGTCCCGCCCGATAATATTTATTTTTCCCTATGTATTCGATATTACGTACCTTATTTTGAAAACATTTCAACTGCTTAAATTCTTCTGGTTGCTACGTCAAATGTCAGGAGTTAGATTCCTGCTCTGCATAATAAATTTAATGCCCAT
This sequence comes from Eilema sororculum, assembly GCA_914829495.1. NCBI lineage: Eukaryota > Metazoa > Arthropoda > Insecta > Lepidoptera > Erebidae > Eilema > Eilema sororculum. Next base: position 1,975,835 of record OU618560.1, on the reverse strand, counting down.
TTATGTATGTATTTAACATAGGGAATATTATCCTTCTCTTTATATCCGTCTTTAAGGGCGACGGTGGTGCCATCTACCAACATTCTTACGAACTGTTGGAAACAATGAATGATTTTTCAACCATTTTTAAACATTGAATTTTGATGACTGCGTCCAAATATTTGAATGAATTTTTTTATAGCATTTATTATGCTAACTTTTAAGTTCGAAAAACATTGTAAAAAATGAAATGCTCAAGTGAGACTCGAACTCACGACCTTTCCCTTACAGGAGGGGGACTGCTCTTCCAACTGAGCTATTGGGCCATACTTGAATCATTCCAAATTTTCCTTCTCTTTATATCCGTCTTTAAGGGCGACGGTGGAGCCATCTGCCAACTTTCTTACGAACTGTTGGAACCAATGAATGATTTTTCAACTATTTTTAAACATTGGTTTTTGACGACTCCGCCCAAATATTTTTGTATTTTGTAGTAAATTTTTAATGTAATTTCTATTTGATGTTTCAGAAAACTGGATTTGTCAAATAATTTATTAGAAAAAATTGACAACAAGACGAACGGATTGTTAGACGATTGTCTATCATTGGAGATGGTAAGTATCTAATATATAAAATTCTCGTGTCGCGGTGTTTATAGTTAAACTCCTCCGAAACGGCTTGACCGATTCTCATGAAATTTTTTGTGCATATTAGGTAGGTTTGAGAATCGGACAATATTTATTTTTCATCCCCCTAAATGTTAAGGTGCAGCGGGAACGGGATCTGACGCCACGAGGTCAGGGAAAAATTTGCGGTACGAAGTTGGCCGGGGCAGCTAGTCTTTTTTTACTGACACCCGTATGTCCCAAGAGAGGTAGGCAGAAATATATTATACCCAGAGGAGAAACCTAATATCGGGTCTGAAACAACTCAGACTGGCTAAGTCTTTAATAAAAATTGGCACAAAGACAGATTCTCTATTGTTTCTTGGTTTGTTTTGACTTTTATGGAAGTGACTGCCGTCTGACCTGTCAACCTCGAGAGGATAACGTGCGCCAGAGCTTCATCCATCAATTAATAAGATGTATCTTGTAGATGACTTTGACTTGGGCCCCTAGAATCTTATCGGGGCCCAGTGATGATAGATTATAATTAGTAAGCAGATAGACTCCTTTTATTCCGGAAATATGAGACTGATTTTATCCTACCTAAACATACCTAAAGACCACGCTATAAAAATAAACAAATACTTTGACCTGACCAACGAGTTAACCAAAAATGGCTATGTGGTTAAACTCTACGCCGTGGAAGTAGGAGCAAGGGGAATTCCAGCTAAATCCCTGTATAGCTTATTTAAAGACCTCGGATTGCCAAGAGCTTCAGTAAGCTCTTTACTCAAACGAATATCTAAAACGGCGTTGATAGGATCTTACCAAATTTGGATAGGTAGAGGGGGGAACACTTGTGACGGTGGAGGTGAGCGCTGATGCATCACAAGGTGGCCCCTAAACCTACACCTGGGTCGCAAGTCCCAGGCGCCGTCACAGTGTTCCTCTCTGTACCACGCCATGGACCCGGCGACCGCACGGTGAATCCATGGAATGCTAAGAACCGGATCTCCTCTGACTATGACTATGTCTCTGACTCTGACTGTGACTATGTCTCCGACTCTGACTTTGACTATGACTATGACTATGTCTTTGACTGTGACTCTGACTCTGACTCTGACTCTGACTCTGACTCTGACTCTGACTCTGACTCTGACTCTGACTCTGACTCTGAGTACTTACATATCTTTTCTGTTTTTAGGTAAACCTAAGTCACAATAAGTTCGGCTTCCTCACGAAGAAGATGTTTCCTTCCAACCCCTGGATCCCGTACAGACTGCAAGAAGTCGACCTGAGTTATAACGAGATTCCTGTTGTGACACTCGACTTGACCTTGGGGACGAAGAAGGTCAAAAAACTGAACCTATCAGGGAATTTCATCAATGATATAAGAAATAGTAAGTTTTTTTATTCAAAATGCATCGGAAAAAATGAAGCGTTAATTGGGACTTGAACCCACGACCTTTTCCTTACAGGGGGAATGCTCTTCCGACTGAGCTATTGATACAATTATCTATCACAGCTTTATGACCACTATCGCAACACATTCTATCACAACAGTTGAGCAATTCGAATGGGAAATCAATATTTTTCAACTTTTCATGACAACTCTTTCGATATATTTCAGTCTGCGCCTGTGGCCTTTCTCCCCATACAACACTATTTAAACATTGAGAGTTGAGCCATTGAACCACACCTATTGAGCTATTGAGCCACACCTGAATCATTTCCCTTCTCTTTATATCCGTCTTTAAGACGAACGTGCAGCCATCTACCAACATTCTTACGAACTGTTGGAACCAATGAATGATTTTTCAACCATTTTCAAACATTGATTTTTGATGACTCTGCCCAAATATTTGATTGAAATTTTTTAGCAGATAGTAATTTTATTCCCGGTGGAGTAGAATAGGACCACCCATCTCTTCCTGTGGGAGTCGTAGAAGGCGACTAAGGGATAGGGCTGTTCTCCATCCGACAGTCAACATACAGCCCAAGACAAAGGACCCGCTAGACGGCAATAGGCGAAAATCATAGCGAATTGTTGGTTAAACACCTCTGCCTACCCCTTTGGGATATATAGGTGTGATTATATGTATGTATGGGCTTAATATGACTTCATATCGCCTGATAGTAAGCTAACCAAAGTCTCAGCAAAGAGGGTCACCATCGTAAACATGTACCATGTTAACAGTGGTGGCACTCAGCTTGACGGCCTCATCAGATGCCTTTTCACGCCCCGCTTAAAAGACCCGGGACTGTAGGATGAAGGATTTTTATTTTAGACAGGGAAAGATGACTTCACCTCTCTTGATGGTAAAGTCATAGATGCCATAGATATATAAATTGACAGCCTCTATGGCGTGGCGGTAGTGAACGTGTCTGCCACGCAGGAGGCGCGGGTTCGATGCCCGCTCAGTGCAAATATTTGTATGCATGAATATGGCTATTAGCATTGGTCTGATTTTTTCTATGTATAATATGTATGTATTTACAAAAAAAAAGTATCTAAGTATGTTTATCCGCATTGTAGATTCCATAACACAAGCTAGTTAAACTTACCATGGGTCAAGATAGCGTTGTGTAGAATGTTGTGGAATATTAATTGATTTATTATTATTAATTTTCTTTCTCGTTTTATTTTAGATGTTCTCGGTAATCTGACGTCACTGGAAATATTGGACTTATCCAATAATAACTTGAAGGACTTAGTATCAAGGACATGTAAGTAAAATTTAAAACAAAATTAATTTGGATATATTGGTGGGTAAAACCCGTCATGTTCAAAGAACGATAAAAAAAGCATGCTATAGGACAGATGATTAACTGAAAGATAAAAATGTCTGGCTTGAGCATGGTGCAGGCCCCTCGTAAAATGCTATAATTACAGCATGGTACAGTTGAACCACATTTATAAGTCGAATCGGCAAAGTTCGCCTGCTCAGAAGAGTAATCTAACACCGATTAATTACGATTGCCAACGCTATTGAAACGAGTCTTTGGAGATGCGTAGAGATGTTGTGTCTTTGGCAGTATTCTACCGTCTCTACCATGGTGAATGTTCTGACGAGCTCTTCCAATTAGTCCCACCCTCTGCTTCACAGGACGACACGTGCAGGGCTAAGATGTCATCCATTTACGGTGCAGAGTATACCTGCTAGAACCAAACGTTTCAGTGACTCGTTCCTATGCCGCACCACTAAGACCTGGAACTCCCTGCCAGCTCACGTGTTTCCTTCTTCCTACAGTCCCGGGTCCTTTAAGCGGAGCGTGAAAAGGCATCTAATGAGGCCGTCAAGCTGAGTGCCACCACTGTTAACATGGTAAATGTTTACGATGGTGACCCTCTTTCCGAGACTTTGCCTTTAGCTTAACATCAGGCGAGGTGAAGTCAAATTGACGTGTCCTATATAAAAAAAAAACAACTTTATTGCGTTGCGTTAAGATTGAAAATGCAATAAATCCAGAGAGTAGTGCTTTCTCGCTCATTGTTCATTGTTTCGAACAGGGCGCGCAGGCGGCAACCAATAATAAAGGGCCATGTTTGGCGGAGCGTTGTGATTGATTCAGATTTTTTGGCGCGTTTCAAATATGAGACTTCTGCGCAGGTACATCGGCGTAACTTATAAACGTGGTACTACTGTACTGTATTAGTTACGTGACTTATTTTTAACATTAAGTAACTGGTTTCATTCTTTAGTATAAAGTGTTTGATGTACTTACTAGCTTTTGCCCGCGGCTCCGCCCGCGTGGATGTCGGTTATCGCGACTAAACATAACCTATGTCCTTTCTTAAAGTCTAATCTACCCTTATACCAAATTTCATCAAAATCGGTTCAGTGGTTTAGGCGTGAAAGCGTAACATAAAGACAGATAGACAGAGTTACTTTCGCATTTATAATATTAGTACTTAGTAGGGATTGTTTATCTAGACGCGAAATGTACATTCGTCCACCAAAATAACTATTATTAATTGACGTCTAAAAAATGCCGCGGTGGAGTTTGTTGCGCCGTTTCTTCTCCACCAGCGCGCAGCGCCTTGGAAGCGGTGGTAAACTTAGATTAAGTAGAATTAAAATTGACGTCAATAAGAAACAATTTTGAATTAAAAGAAAGTCGTGTTAGTTACACTATTTATAACTCAAGAACGGCTGCACCAATTTAGCTGAAAATTGATGGGGATATAGCTTAGAACCAGGAGACGGACATAGGATACTTTACATCCCGTTCGTCCCTTATTTCTTTTATGTTGTTGAAACATCTAGGTTATTAGTGTCCTCTGTATGCATACATTATATTAAATTTTATCCCGGGTATAGTTTGCTGTGGGTCGCGGTCACGGGATCAGTATTCCTGTGACCCTGGTACATTTACATGAAGTACCAGGCTCACAGAAACTATAAGGAACTTTATCTGGGTCGCGGGAACAGGAGCGATGTGTCCTATACCTAGCTTTCTATTCCGAACTTAACGCGTACGAAGTCGCGGGCAAAAGCTAGTTGAGAATAAATTACTTTGACTTTGATGATGATGAGGAGGAAAATCTGCGGTAGCTTAGTGGTATGGGTAATGGACTGCTGAGACGAGGTCTCGGGTTCGATCCCAGGTTTGCCATGGCACACACCAATGACTTTTCGATGCTTTTCGAAGTTATGTGTGTATTTATCGCAGGTTTATAAGTGCCCGGTTAATGGCAATAGGCTCGCCACCTATTACATTGGGGCCTAAACATAAACTGGTGAAATGTGGGTGCTAGCACCTCTACCTACCCCTTCGGGGAATATAGGCGTGAGTTTATGTTAATGTTATGATTTTTTTTTACAGCCGAAATTAAATTTGCTCTACCAGAGAACCTAAAAGAGTTGTACCTACAGAACAACACGCTGCTAACTCTGCCTACCCCCCACATAGTGAACGCGTCGCACCTCCGCGTACTAGACGTGAGGCACAACCAGCTGACTAGCTTCGAGCCTGATGTCGTCAAGAGGGTTGTGAACGGATTGATCGTGTATTTTGAAGGTATGGGTTCGACGGGGTACTATTATAAATAATTGTCATTATTTTTATAATAATAAAAAAAGATTTGTATTTGCATGAACTTTTAAATTCGAATAACATCGGAAAAATGAAACGCTCAAGTGGGACTTGAACCTACGACCTTTTCCTTACAGGGGGAATGCTCTTCCAACTGAGCTATTGAGCCACAGCTGAATCACTTCAAATTTCTCTTCTCTTTATATCTTCTCTTTATATCCGTCTTGAACGCTTCATTTTTCCGATGTATTCCGAATTTATAAGATTTGTATGTTTGTTTTTTTTTGTATGGCCGATTTTAACAATTCTTTCACTTCGAATACACCAAGAAAAAGTAAATAACTCGGGCGGGACTCGAACCCGTGATATTTCCCTTACTGTTTAATCAATTAACTTGAAGTGGTTGAAATTGCTCTTGTATATTTATCCGTCTTTAAGGCGACAGTGGAGTCATCTACCGATATTCTTACGAACTATCGCAACCAATGAATAATTTACTATCATTTTATTAGCATACATAATTCGAAAAACATTGGAAAAAATGAAATGCTCAAGTGAGACTCGAACTCACGGCCTTTCCCTTACAGGGGGACTTTTCTCTTTATATCCGTCTATAAGGGCGACGGTGCAGCCATCTACCAACATTCTTACGAACTGTTGGAAACAATGAGTGATTTTTCAAGCATTTTTAAACATTGAATTTTGATAACTGCGCCCAAAAATTTTTTAACAATAGCCTGTGTCCAAATTTCAGCATAAATTTCTAATTTATAGCGTCGGTAGCTTAGTGGTTAAGGAGTCGGCCTTAGAATCGAGAGGTCCCGGATTCGAATCCTGGCCATTACACTACCGACGTGAACCCACTCCCAACACAAGCAATTTAGCTTAGTTGGAGGGGTTAGAGGGAATATTAGTAATTTCGGTTCTAATATTCTTTATACAATAAATTCCAAAATAATATATCTGGCTGAACGAATCTAGCTGAAATGTCATACACACGGAGGACAGAATATGATTATGTAACGGAGATGCCCCATTGATATTTCTCCTAATAAAAACGCGTCGCCGAATGCGGGTGGGAAGAGAGACGCGCGGGGTGTCAAAAGTCGAAAAACGTCATAGGTATAACGTTCCTACCGAATGAGTCCATTTGACGTTTGGATGGCACGCGACTCGATTGCCTTGCAACAACTCCGCTATCATTTCCTTCTCCATGGTCATACAGAAATTTCAGCTAAAGTAAAGCCAACGAGACGAGAGAAAAAATGTAAACAAAGCGACCATTACTGAGTTACGTTGCGATAACTAGCGATTATTTTCTCTGTCCTTGTCGCACATGTCACACGTACGCGACAATGGCGAGCGACAGCTGTCGTTGCGTGTTTCTTAGTACAGGAAAGCTGTCAGCACAGCGGTTCTAAACTGTCAGATCCGCCATCTTATGAGCAATTTTATTCCTGTCTGGAATATATTTAAAGTGATAAATGTTTGGAACCGCTGAAACTTTGTTTACCTTTTTTCTCTCGCTTCGTTGGCATTAGATTCGTTCTGCCGTTAAAGCATGATTAAATAAAAAACAAACCATTTTTTTTTCAGGCAATAATCTAAAATGCGATTGCTTCATACGTCCCCTTAAACACTACTTCAATCACATAACACCATCTTTATTGAAAATGGATGAGAAATACCAAAAATTGGTTTGTGCCGAACCTGCGACCCTGGAGGGCGAAAATCTACTCACCGTGGACGAAGAAAGGTTGCTGTGCTCTGGCAACACTGAGTCGGATAAAAAGATTATTGAGCATAGCAACACTGAAGGGGAGGCGTCTTTTGATTTTGTTTTGGAACCTGATGTTGCGTTCAGACATGTACAATAGTGAGTATATTTTATTTTCGCACTAGCTTTTGCCAGCGGCTTCGCCCGCGTCGATGTCGGTTATCGCGACCAAACATAGCCTATGTCCTTTCTCATGGTCTGATCTATCCCTATACCAATTTTCAACAAAATCGGTTCAGTGGTTTAGGCGTATCTGCGGTAGCCTAGTGGTATGGGTGCTGAGACGAGGTCTCGGGTTCGATCGCAGGTTTACCATGGCACACACCAATGACTTATCAATGTATTTATCGCAGATTTATAAGTGCCCGGTTAATGGCAATAGGCTCGCCACCTATTACATTGGGACCTAAATATAAACTGGCGAAATGTGGGTGCTAGCACCTCTGCCTACCCCTTCGGGGAATACAGGCGTGAGTTTATGTTATGTTATGTTATGGTTTAGGCGTGATAGCTAACATACAGACAGACAGACAGACAGACAGAGTTACTTTCGCATTTATAATATTAGTATGGATATACTGGGTGTTTTTATAGTCGTTCGGATAAAAAGAATTTGCCCACAGTTTCGATAGCAGAATCATCTGGAAGTATTAATTTGGCGAAAGAATTTTGTTTTTGATAATGTATGGGAATAATGTTCAGGTGAAAGGAACAATGTATGGGGGTTTTAAAAGTAATATTTCGTCAAATTAATACTTCCGATACGACCATAAAATCACCCTTTTTTTTCCCGTGCGGAAATCCCCTCGGATACCCCCCCTGCTGGAGCCGGGAGGGGAGGTTATGTCGGACGCGAACCGACTAAAACCGCACGCCGACTGTCGGTCGTGGTGCTAGGCCGGAGGTGAGGTTGTCATCGACATATCCCTCGCACCCCGGCTGACCCAGGGCCATCCCTTATGGTCTGGCCCTCCTCATTATAAACCCAGTATAATGCCGTGTTGGTTCCCGGTGGAGTACAATAGGACCACCCCATCTCTTCCCGTGGGTGTCGTAAAAGGTGACTAAGGGATAGGGCTGTTCTCCACCCGACAGTAAACATACAGCTCATGACTAAGTTTTGACGACAATAGGCACGCCGCCTATTACGTGGGTCCGAAAATTTAAGTTGGCGAAATGGGGGTGTTAATACACTTCTGCCTACCCCTTCGGGGATTTACGTGAGTATATGTATATATGTTAGGTGACAGACAAGCATACGGCCCACCTAATGGTGCGTGGTTGTGTGCAATACCAGTGACGACACACTCGTTCTGGAGACCCTGTTGGAAATTTCTAATTTCTAATAACCTATATATTTAAATCAATTTAGAAAGGTAAAAAAAAATATGATCGTTCCAGGCGTGATTTGAACCCGTTATCCTTCTCTTACAGGCAGAATACTTTGATCACTAAGCTACCACATACACGCCCGGAATAATCCAATTTCTTTCGTCTCATACGGCCGTTCCCAATAACATACTGACAGTTATAGATAGATCGCATTACGGATAAAGTGCTCCGCTGTTTAAATTAAAACATAGTAACTCCTATTAAATTATACCGCGATGCGCTTTTTCGCAAAAATATCAGTTACCATGTTTTGAATTTAAACAGCCGATGCGTCAAATTTGACTGTTGCGATCTATCTTTAACCGTAAGTATGTTATTGGGAACGGCCGTTAGCCCGGGTGTGGGTCTGGTAGCTTCTCCCTGTAAGAGAAGGATCGCAGATTTAAAACCCGCCTGGATAGATCATAAAAAATAGCCTTTTGATTTGTATAATTGGGTATTATTCAATAGTTAAAATAAATTATTTTACCGAGCTTATTAATTGATGGAATTTTTACAGCATTAAGTATGCTAACTATTGTATAGTTAGCATCGAATACATAGGGAAAAACAATTTTCTCGGGCGGGACTCGAACCCGCAGTCTTTCCCTTACAGGGGGAATGCCTGACCAATTCCTTCAATTGTTTGGGCGCAGTTATCAATAATCAATGTTTAAAAATGATTGTAACATCATTCATTGATTCCGATAGTTCGTAAGAAAATCGGTAGATGACGCCACGTCGCCTTAAAGACGTATAAGATGGGAAATTTGAATCATATCGGGCGTGTCACGGTAGCCGAATTGGTCAGGCATTCCCCCTGTAAGGGAAAGACTGCGGGTTCGAGTCCCGTCTGTGAAGATTCTTTTTCCCTATGTATTCGAGCTTATTAAATTAAGAAAAGCAAAAGAGCGCTAAAAATTGCGTCGGTTCTTATTTTATAGCTTTTATTTATTTTTAATCACCCACCCAACCTATAATAGTAACTGATTTGACTATTAAATTTTATGACGTCACTAAATCTTTTTTCATACAAGTTACATTATAAGTTATTTCTTTGAAGTTTAGTAAAAAGTAACTAATTTGACTGAAGTAAAGCCAACAAAGCGAGAGAAAAAAGGTAAACAAAGTTTCAGCGGTTCCAAACATTTTTATTTGAAAATGATTACGTATCACTTCAAGCGCGTTCCAGACAGGAATGAAATTGCTTATAAGATGGCGGATCTGACAGTTTAGAACCGCTGTGCTGACAGCATTCCTGTACTACGAAACACGCAACGACAGCTGTCGCTCGGCCATTGTCGCGTACGAGTGATATGTGCGACAAGGACAGAATATAATCGCTAGTTATCGCAACGTAACTCAGTAATGGTCGCTTTGTTTACATTTTTTCTCTCGTCTCGTTGGCTTTACTTTAGTCAGTAGAATATACAATTAGCATTGCTAAATAAAATCTTATATATTCACAAAAATATGTTTTAATTTCAGTTCACAAGTTTCAATTTACGTCCACTGGTTTGTTTCAACAAAGGAAGATGTCGCCGATTTCTTTATATACGTCCGCGATAACACAAATAAACTATATTATTCCTCCGACATCGCTTACAATTTACGCTCATTAACCATACCTATAGACGAAGATTTTAAAACCGCCTTAAAAACTAGTGGATCCCGTCAAATCTGCATTCAAGCAAAAAGCTCCAATGGCGCACCGAGAAAATGGCATCCGTCTCAATGTCAACCTGTACCGTCAGACTTCGATTCCTGGGCGAAGAAACTTGTAGTAGATAAGAGACGGATTACTAAGAAAAAACCTAGGCGTGGTTGGTTTACTAATAGCGTCCTAGGATTAGTAAGTGATTCTATTTTGATAACTTTGTGTATATTTTTAGGTGTTTGTTTTAAAATTACTGATGGTTTGTGATGAATTATGTTAGTTTTTAGGCATCCGTCCATTTTAATGTTATATAAAATAGCTCATTCCGCGATTTCGCGTGGATGTCTTCTATCGCGAGTTTTTGATCATAACTCCGGTTCTACACAACCGATTATAATCAAACTTATTTGATATTTTAAATATGATCAAGGCTTTTGAAATAAAAAACCCGTATCAAAATCCGTTTGGTAGTTTTTGCGTCCATAACGAACAAACAGACAAATATACAGCCTCCGAGGCGTGGCGGTAGTGCACGCGACTGCCACACAGGAGGGGCGAGTTCGATCCCTGCTCAGTGCAATTATTTGTATGCATGAATACGGCTATTTGCATTGGTCTGGGTCTTTCTATGTATAATTATGTATGTATTTACAACAAAAAACTATGTTTATCCACATTCTAGATTTCATAACACAAGCTATAAAAGCTTACCATGGGTCTAGATAGCGTTGTGTAGAATTTTGTGGAATATTTATTTAATATTAGTAGATACGAGTTCGAAAATTATCGTTAATATAACACAGCTCAAGTTATTTTTAAATATCTTCAATGTAAAGGTCGAACTTCAGTATTTTCCGTAAAGCGACTGCCATCTGACCTCTACAACCGAAGCGATTTCGAATTTCGTCAGAGGTTTCAAAGTAAATGAGTAACAATTATACACAAAGTATCTATCGAAGTTAACTTGAACACAATTTCAGAATTGTGGCCTTTATTTTTTACTTAAGCTTACCATCACACAGGGTGTAGAATTTTATATGATGTCGAGTCGTCAAATGATGTAAAATTAAAAAAAAAACTCGACAGAGATAGTCTTTATTGCGTGTGAGAGAGAAGAAAGATATACATATCCATGGTCTTGTAAAGGACAGAGGATGTGTATATTATGTTTTTTTATTCACTGCCAGTGATGTTTTGTCACAAAATAATATCTATTTTTTATTGTGATAGATCTGAGTGAGAATCTCTTTAATTAATGAATTGAATACTATTTTTATATTATTGTATTTAAGAATATAAGCCTACTTGAATTCTCATTTTATATAATTGACAGTTAATTTTTATAAAAAAATGCGTCTGATATCCGCATATCAGTATCAGCAGATATCAGCATATTTGTATCCCCAGATATCCGCAGATATCCGCAAATATCCGCGGATATCCGCACATTCTTATCCGTGTATACTGATATTCCGCCTAACAAAATATCATTGAATCTTGTAAAAAAGAATCTCTGTAACATTAATAGTAAAACACTCGCCGGGATATTTACCATGTTTTTAATTGAATTTGTATCCAATCTTGCGGCGGAAATATCAGATACTCAATGCAATTTGATAGTGTGGTGTGGCGGTAGAAACGCGACTGCGACGCAAGAGTCGGTTTGATCCCCGCTCTGTGCAAATATTTTTATACATGAATATGGCTATTTGCATTGGTATAGGTGTTTCTATGTATAATATGTATGTAATTACAAAAAAAATATCTAAGTATGTTTATCCGTATTCTAGATTCCATAACACAAGCTAGTTAAGCTTACCATGGGTCTAGATAGCGTTGTGTAGAATGTTGTGGAATTTTTTAAAAAAGGTAAATATCCCGGTGAGTGTTTTACTATTCATTTGAATGACCATGTCAATATCAAAGCATACTCTGTAATATTATTTCGAGAGATCTGTCATGAATCAATTTTGCAAGATATAGTACTTATCTTATATTACTACACCTAAAGTAAAGCCAACGAGACGAGAGAAAAAAGGTAAACAAAGCGACCATTATTGAGTTACGTTGCGATAACTAGCGATTATTTTCTCCGTCCTTGTCGCACATGTCACACGTACGCGACAATGGCCGAGCGACAGCTGTCGTTGCGTGTTTCGTAGTACAGGAAAGCTGTCAGCACAGCGGTTCTAAACTGTCAGATCCGCCATCTTATGAGCAATATCATTCCTGTCTGGAATGCGCTTGAAGTGATACGTAATAATTTTCAAATAAAAATGTTTGGAACAGCTGAAACTGTGTTTACCTTTTTTCTCTCGCTTCGTTGGCTTTATATTTGTGCAAATGATTCGTTTGTATAATTTATACATTTGCATAATTTTTGCAGTTGTATAATTTTTACAAATGTTTAAAATACAAGGTTGTGAAGAGATTAGGGAACCATTTTTAATATATCTAAGGATAAAAATGATACATACGACCGAAGCATATTAGCTCAATGGTCCGAATTGCTCTCGTAAGTAGGTTCGAACTCTACTCAGTACATTATCGACGTCAACCTATTCCTAATGATAGCATTTAGGAGACGTTAATGTGACAAAAATACAAAGATATCGAAATTTTTAGCTTTAATTTAAAATATTTACTTTATATAACGAATTTATTTTCAACTGTGTTGAATCTCAAAACATATATACAGAATTTTATATATTGCATGTTAAAATGTTTATACAAAAGTTATACATTTAGGTATACTTAATTTTTTATACAGTTTTACTCAAAAATACATTTATACTCAATTTTTGTATATTTAAGCTCAATTCGGGGAATACAGGCGTGAGTTTATGTAATATGTTATGTATTAAGCTCAAAAAGTAATATAATCAAGACTTGTACGTACATTCCGAAATGTTATTTATATCTTTATGTATTTATTTATAAGTTAAGGAAAAATGAAAATCCGTCCAATATTTTATATTATTTTATTTGAATAAATAACCTTATACATTACAAATGCATTTTTCGTTTATACACTTTTTACCTATGGGTAAATCAATTTTACGTGTTTTATTAACTTCGAGGCATTGAGTCATTACATAGCTCTATTACTTTGTCTTAGCTATGCTATCAAATATAAAAATATATTTTGTTTACATACTCGTAAAACACAGGGCACAGTCCCGCACTGATGTTTTATGAAGTTATACATTCACGCTCAATAATTTATACATTCACACTCAATAAATTATACATTCATACTCAATAAATTATAAATCCATACTCAACAATTGAAACACTCATATAGCTTGATTCATCTATCTTGGACTTAAACAGCAAAATATTGAAGGCTCTGGCGCATGCAATTCGTTACGACTTAGTCAAATACCCTATTAGGGTATTTGACTAAGTCGTCGATTCTTCCCAATACTGCTTAATATGATAGCTTGTTCTGAAAAAATATGCCTTGCAAAATAAAATATTGCATATCTAAACTGAAACTATGACTTTTCATTAGTTGAAATTCCCAAAAAAAGTCAAAATATAAACAATCAAATTCAATTCAAATATATAACTTTTTAGATTCCTCATTAAATTGTAAATAACTTTTATTATGAACAATATAAGTGTAAACGCAACGTAGACCGAGATAAATGCGATAATATCTTGCACTCCATACATTTGCACTACGCGCTACCGAAGCGTGACGTCACAATTTCATACGATTTTGTATGGAGCGTTTTCGGGCGGCCTGACAAATTGAATTTTTCAAAATCAAATATCTTGAAAACTATTTGTCGTACGAAAATTTTACTTTTACAGTTCATTATATTATAAGACAGTGGTCATTTTTCAAAAGTAAAAAAAAAATTGTCAAATAGCCCATTTATACTTGTGAATTTGAGCTCGTCCACCGCAGTAGCACCCCGTGCTATCTTCAAAATACCTCCAAGTAACGTGTACTGCGCGTATAGAGCACATTTTAGGTCCGAGATATGTGAATCAAGCTAAACCCAATTCATTATACATTCATTCTCAATAAATTATACATTCACACTCAATAATTTATACATTCACACTCAAAAATTTTATCTACATCTTATGGGTTTTGTACTTTCTCTTACCCGATACAGCCCCACTCCGATTTTAAATTAATGATTCATTTATCTGACCCGGGAATCGAAGCCAGACTATACTAACTTATGCCCTCAACACATTAACATTAAGACCCGTATTCCAGAAAAACTTTAGAACTGTCATCTAGAATACAATCTGTGCTCAGATCTAGTTATAAAACCAGTTTCATTACTGAGTATTGATATGGAATACGGGTCTAAGTTCCTAGTCACACGGTATTGTACTGCAAATTTTTGCAGTATTATACATTTTATATAATAGTACAATAATTGGTGAAGGATTTTATCTACAGTTAGTTTCAGAAATATCTTGACTGCAAAGTCTCAAAATGATAAAAACTAAGGTATTAAGAGCAAATCAAACTGTTTTATTGATTTAAATTGTATTATCGTCCGAACCAAAGGCGTGTACCAGATATCAGAACAATCAGTCAACTGGAAGGGGGGATACCAAGGTGTTAAGATCATTTTGAATACTATTCATCAACATTTTTCTGATACTGACTACAATGTTGTGAAAAACAAAAAAGAAACAAGGAAATTCTATATGTTTACATAAAAAAATTACGTAAAGCCAACGAGACGAGAGAAAAAAGGTAAACAAAGCGACCTTTACTGAGTTACGTTGCGATAACTAGCGATTATTTTCTCTGTCCTTGTCGAGCGACAGCTGTCGATGTCGAGTGTCGTTGCGTGTTTCGTGGTACAGGGAAGCTGTCAGTACAGCGGTTCTAAACTGTCAGATCCGCCATCTTCTGAGCAATTTCATTCCGGTCTGGAATGCGCTTGAAGTGATACGTAATAATTTTCAAATAAAAATGCTTGGAACAGCTGAAACTTTGTTTACCTTTTTTCTCTCGTTTCGTTGGCTTTACTTTAGATAAAAACACTCTAGATTCCATAACACAAGCTAGTTAAGCTATGTTTAGAGTCTAGAGAGTGCTGTGTAGAATGTGCTACCGTGTAAAAGGGACCTAGGTTCGACATAAACTTATTACAATCAACTAGACATAGGGCCTTTCTTCATATCGTTTTTGTACTCCTGTGGCTGGTAAGGGGTGTCGGGAGCCGGGATCGTTTTGTAGCTAGACCAGGTGTCCTGGGCCGACGGTAGGTACTGAGAATACGGGTCCCACGACGAGGGGGTGTGTGAATCTGTTGATCCTGTAGGAGAATATGTGTATTAATAAAAATAATAACGTAAATCGAATACCTACATAGGGAAAAAGAATCTTCTCGGGCGGGACTCGAATCCGCAATCTTTCCCTTACAGGGGAAATGCCTTGACCAATTCGGCTACCGAGACACACCCGATATGATTCTGCCCTTTCCGTCTTTAAGTCGACGGTGGAGTCATCTACCGATATTCTTATGAACTATCGGAACCAATGAATGATGTTACAATCATTTTTTAACATTGATTTTTGATAACTCCGCCCATGATAGCATACTTAATGCTGTAAAATTCTTTCAATAACGTAAATATCAGTAAATGTGTAAAATACAAAAAAAAATAGAACAGAACTTGTATCTTTTTGAAGTCGGTTAAATCATCATCATCGTTTTGGCGTTATATTCGGTCGACAGCCTCTGTGGCGTGGCGGTAGTGCACGCGACTGCCACGCAGGTGGTGCGGGTTCGATCCCCACTCAGTGTAAATATTTGTATGCATGAATATGCCTATTTGCTTTGGTCTGGGTGTTTGATGTATAATATGTATGCGTTTAAAAAAGTATCTAAGTATGTTTATCCGCATTCTAGATTCCATAACACAAGCTAATTAAGCTTAGGGGAAGGCCGGGTAATTGCGAACGCTGGGTAATCGCGAACACAGCTGTTTCACTACCATAGAAAGAGATATCACGATTTCACTCGTCGCCATCTTAAAAATTACGCCATCAATAGTGCCAAGCAACCGGCGGAGAGTTACGGGTGCACACAGGATACAAGGTAAATTTAATTCAAAAATTCACTTCACTTCAGTGTAACTTATAAAATAACGATGGTTTTAACACGACATTTATTTGCATAACTAATTAGTATTTGAGGATTCTATTAAGAGAATTACATGCGGCCGGGGACAAACATAGCCAAAAATTAAAACATTGTTTTTGTTTTATTGTCTTGGTGGGTATTCGCGAACGAATTGAGTGGGTCAATTACGAACGTTCGGCATTTCCCCATAAAGAATAAAAATCGGTTATTAAGTTAGTTGTTTTGTGACAGTAAAGATGTTTAGCTGTCTAATGGAAATTAAGAGTATTTCTCTATTTTGTTTTTTATTATTTTAGATGCCGCGAAATTATAAAAGGAAAACAGATGAAATATAATGTTGAAGATTTGAATAAAGCCATTGACGATGTCAAAAGCAAAAAGTTGCCGTTAATTTTTGCCGGGCAATAACTGTTTCAAAGGTTTAAATCTTAGTTTAATCCAAATTAATCGGTTGTATTATGACCTCATTTTTAGGCTAGTTTGGGTCAATTGCGAACGATCGTAATTGCCCCAATAAGTGTCCGTGATTGCCCGACCAGTGTCGGGTAAACACGAACACTAGAGGTTTTGTATTTCTTATAAAAGTTGATGAAATAAAAATAAATTCATATTGTTGATTGCAGAAGTTTAAAGTATATTAATTAACCTTTAAAAAGAAGCTATTAAAGTTTACTTACAAACACTATCTTTTGATTTATTTCAAAACTCCCTTAGGTGTTCGTAATTACCCTGCCGTCCCCTACCATGGGTCTAGATAGCGTTGTGTATAATGTTGTGGAAAATTTATTTATTTATTATTATTATTATATCCGAAGCTTACAAGTTCGAGATTTGGCTTAGTTATATCTGTGGTTTTTATGGGAGGGACTGCTGCTGACCTTCCTACCCTAAGAGGATCAGTAGCTTGTGGACGTATACACCCACTTACACTTAACTTCGACTAAATAATTTTAATTACGAAAAACATTGGTAAAAATGAAATGCTCAAGTGAGACTCGAACTCATGACCTTTCCCTTACAGGGGGACTGCTCTTCCAACTGAGCTATTGAGCGTCACTTGAATCATTCCAAATTTTCCTTCTCTTTATATCCGTCTATAAGGGCGACGCGACGCGCGACGGTCCCCCTGTAAGGAAAAGGTCGTGAGTTCGAGTCTCACTTGAGCATTTCATTTTTTCCAATGTTTTTCGAACTTAAAAGTTAGCATAATGAATGCTATAAAAAATTCATTCAAATAACTTTAATTATATAATTTAATATTCCAATTGAGTTCTCTGAGGTCTTACGTTTATTCAAATAAATACATACAGGGTTCTAAATCTGCTAATTTCATGTCATATTAAACCACTATTGTACCACAAACACTGCAAAAACTGGCATTTAATTTTAGGTATAACTGATAAAGAATACAGTTAAATGACATCTTGTAGAGCGAATGGAAAATATAATGAAATCTTTTTCATTGAATTTTGGACTTTACGCCTATATGCATGATATTTTATGGACTATTTGCAGTGTTTGTGGTATGATAATGGGTTTGCTATGACATAAAATTTGTAGAATCGAGACCCAGGTAATACCTAGGTGGTTGTATGACATCACCTACCCCTTCGTTAGAACCCTGATTCTGTTCATTGTCAACCACTGATAAACCCACTAGCACTGCAAAAAATGCCATCCATATAGATTTTATTGTCATGCTTTTAAGTTGCTATTAAAGTCGCGTGGTTCCCGGCAGAGAAGAATTTGGGCCATCCCATCTCTTCCCATGCGACGTACAAGGTGACTAAGGGATAGGGCTGTTTAACATCATAACATAACATATAACATAAACTCGCGACTATATTCCCCGAAGGGGTAGGCAGAGGTGCTAGCACCCACATTTCGCCAGTTTATGTTTAGGTCCCAATGCAATAGGTGGCGAGCCTATTGCCATTAACCGGGCACTTATAAACCTGCGATAAATACACACATAACTTCGAAAAGCATCGAAAAGTCATTGGTGTGTGCCATGGTAAACCTGGGATCGAACCCGAGACCTCGTCTCAGCAGTCCATTACCCGTATGGGTAGGCTACCGCACATTTAACATCAGACAGATATATACAGCCCAGATTCAGCCTCAGATACAGGCTCGAGTCAACAATAGTGCCCGGAATATGGAAATAGGCTCACCCCCTATTACATGGGACCGACTACAATTATTGGTGAAATGTGGGTGTTAATTTACCTCTACCTAACCCTCCGGGGATAAAGGCGTGATTATATGTATGTATGTATTAAAGTGAAAATTATAAGCACCTTTAAAGATGCATAGTGATAAAGTCTATTTATTGGCATTTTTTACAGTATATATGACAATTAGCAAAATCGGGGTCCAGCCCCTATAGATAAGTGGCAATTCGCTGGTAAAGGAAAATTCCATACATTTGTCATTTTATTCCAGCGAATTTCCACTTGTCTGGCACACCTTACGTGAATGAAATCACGGGGCGATGCTACTAATAAAATATTAAATACTTATATATAATATCTTACCTAAATCTATATCATTAAGACTTCGCGCATGGCCTGCAAACAAAAACAATCTATAAATTATATTAATAGGATGATCTCATGAATCACTGC
Organism: Eilema sororculum; assembly: GCA_914829495.1. Lineage (NCBI taxonomy): Eukaryota > Metazoa > Arthropoda > Insecta > Lepidoptera > Erebidae > Eilema > Eilema sororculum. Next base: position 1,956,654 of record OU618560.1, on the reverse strand, counting down.
ATGCATGCTGATATGCTTTAAGCATGTAATGTATTCAGAGCTAAAGCGTGACAAATTATATGCCCGGTTTTTTTAAATGGCACTGAACTGACGGATTCTATGGTGTAGCTGTAATGCTGAATGCTACAATGGGTACAGGTTCGATTTCCGTTCAGTGCAAATATTTGTATGCATAAATATGTATATTTGCATTGATCTGGATGTTTCTATGTATAATATATGGGTATGTATTTACAAAAAAAAGTATACCTATAATTATGTTTATCCGCATTCTAGATTCCATAACACAAGCTATAAAAGCTTACCATGGATCTAGATAGCGTTGTGTAGAATGTTGTGGAATATTTATTTTTATTATTTATGTTTATCCACATTCAAAATTTATCTAAGTAGGTATGTTTATCTACATTCTAGTACCCATAAATACAAGTTCTTTGGATCTATATATTGGTGTATAAGGCTGGGAGCAATCGAAAAACCAAACGTGCCTGGCTTCTAGTACCTAATATTCAATTATACAGAAAAGGTAAGAGGCAGAAGGCGAGCGTAAGGCAAGCTTCAGGTGCCACAGACTTTTGAGCTTGAAAACGTTTTTATACAAAATGTAGGTAAGTAGGTACGATAAATTACATTGAAAAGGTGGGAGAAATTACGCAAAAAGGTTCCACATAGAAAAAAAGGTACTTTACCTCCATACCTTTTTTTTCATGCGGAATCTTTTACAAAATATACACAAGACCTCAGTCACTCCAATTAGAATATTAAATTATGAAACTTAGATTAAATATCATCATTCTCTGAACCTTTTCCTAAATAACTTGGCATCAGTCTTTGCAGTCTAACTGTGATGTGACTGAACTTCTATTAACCGTGAAGCGACTGCCATCTGACCTCCACAACCAATTAGCATCATGGAAGTTCTGTAGTGAGACTGGTTCACTATAGCCGTACATTAACATTTATAAATCACTTAAGCAGCTTCCCGCCTTGGTCTAAAATGACCATAGAGTCTAGCCAACGAAAGCTGGTGCAAAAAACGGCGCTAATTTTGAAAACCTTTCCAAATTCTGCTAAAGTTTACCACAGTGGTACCACCACAACTGCAAAAAACGGTATTAAATAATAGACTTTAAAGCGACGCAGTTAAAGTTCAAAATTAAATGACTTTTAGCAGTCATTGATAAATTGTACTGAAACTGTTTTCATTTTATTTTAAACTTTACCTGTATGGAAATAAAGTCTAAAATTAATTGTCATTTTTTGCAGTGGCGGCATCAAAATGAATTTAGCTTAGAATCGAGGGATAGTTTGCAACACTGACTAGACTAGTTTTCATGCATACCTACATAATAGGAAAAAATATCATAGTATCAACTCCGTTATTTCGATCATAAAATAATAATAAAATGGCCACTGTATCTTCGATGCATGCCTTCCAAAAGTCCGGGTCTCACATAGACCCGGGATTAGGAAATGAGAAACAAGATAATAATAATTACTCACCAGATTTTGTAAGGGATATCTTATTTGCAATAGTGACATTCTAAGAAAGTGACATTGTAAGAAAGTGACATTGTGCTAAAGTGACCAAATTTTTCACGATGACATTTTAGAGAAAGTGACGTTCTGCCATTTCGGTGTATACTTAGTGTTGCAACCTGTTAATTTTTCAAATATGGCGCCGTTTTCTTTTGCGTCAGTTTTCGTTGGCCACTACAAAACGCTTGCGTGCGCATTGATTTATTAGAGGAGGACGTGCCTTAAGCTAGCAACAGGTAAGGTGGCAAACAATGACTTCTATGTATTATACTAGACTCGCTACTTATACGAAAGACCACAACTCAATCACTAAGTGTCTCACCGAAATGAAGCATGACAGACAGACTGACAGTTATAGTCTAGGAGCTTTGGTTCATTTTTCGACACCTCCCAAATTCAAAATCAATTCCCGCCTCATCCAGGAACCGGGGAGGTGCTAAAAAGCTCGTCTAGTAATACATAGAAGTAATTTCTGGTAAAGGGTATGACTTACCATGATTTTCGTAATACTGAGAGGGGGGAGTCCAACCGTAATCGTGGCGGTGGCCACCGTGTGCTACCTTCATCGCAGTGAAGAACGATGCCACCTGTGAACAATTTTATAAATAAAACATTAATTAATCATCAAAAGTTTACGTGTGAAATCCGGCTTCGTGCGTTACCAATGGTCTCATCTCCATGTACGATGTACGTTCAAGATCGTGCGAAGTGGAGAAGAGAAAAACAATAAGAATTATCAAAATCGGCCTCATCATTTGGTCTCTAGAACGCCACATACAAACAAACATACATACATAGACTTATGGGATGGTTAGCGTCCCATGTCGCACTTTTATAATGTTAGAATTGAGTGTTGAATAGGTAAATAAAATGCTTGTTATACGTAAGACATTTATACAGTTCACACTTGTTCACTTAGATGTTTTTCTACTGTCTACACAACAAAGTTCACCAAACAGAGTTCACAACACAAAGGCAGAGTTACATTATTACACAAAGACAAAGAGATGCTGCAACTAGTTAACTGACGCCAAGCATAAATCGACGCCACTTGAAAACTTAGCGCGAGAGAGGGGCAGTTTTTTATGGGAACAAACCGTCTCCCGAAGCTACGCTTAGTGTTGCCAGTAATATTATCATCGTTCAGAAATATTGAAACTTATACTAAATAGTAGTTATGTGTACATAATAACTACAGACTGATAAACACATTACCCTCCTTTGCGTCGCGCAGTCGGGTAAAAGGGCCCCTAAGGTTGCCTGTAAGAGATCGCTCTTAGCGATAAGGCCGCCATTTGTACATAATGTCATGTATTGTCCATACATTTACTGTATTACTGGTGTACAATAAAGATTTATCTATCTATCTATCTATCCTTGTCCCTGAGCTCCGAGGTCATCTCGACCTCTGATGCAAAATACGTAAAAACCATCCGGCAAAATAGTTTTATTTAATAAATCATTCAATATAAATACGTGGTCCTGTCGTCCTTTCCCTTCCATCAATTTTGTCGTCCTAGCAGAAGTAGATCTAGATTGGCAGTGATTTCCGCACGAGCCTCTCTACATGGGAGTGGAGATTTTAATTCCCTATAACACATTGGGTTCGCCTGTTTTGGTGGTCCAGTGTGGTTGAATCCTCTGGGATATCTTCTCTAGAACACAATTCTTTAGACTATGATATCCGTGGTTGCAGTAAAAAAGGTATAAAAAAATTGGACACGATTAGACTTCTCCATTGCCATCTAGCATAACTAAAGTTGGAGGGTATACAGTTACATACTTCTCAAAACTAATTTCTCTAATTGCGTAAATCTTTTCGTACATTTTATTTCTTAATCCACTCACTAGTACGGTACCAAATTACACTCATAATTAAATAGTTAATCTAACTTTATTTTTCATACTAAATCAAAGTAATTAAACTGACTATGATTTAAACTAGATAATCTTAACATAAATCAACATTTTCATCTGCTCGTATATTATAATGAGTAGTTAAAATAATGTAATTGTAAAAGATAAAACGTAATGAATATTTAGGTACAAAACAAATTCTGTGCAGATTGTTATCTTATAGTCCAAGAGACGGTGGCTAGCCAATTAACAGTATTTTGATAAGCTCTTTTCTTAACGTCATCTTAAACCCGTAAAACGACAGTTGTACACGCGACTAGAAACTAAAACAAAAACCTCAATTTCTTGTATAAATTCAAAGTTAATTGTTGTCAGCCATCTAGCCGATACTTTTTGACAGTTTTTATTGAGATGTGAATCGCGACGTCATGTGACGGGAATCGCGTGCGACTTACACGGCGGATTTAGAGAAATTTGTCGGGGAAACTCACGATTCCGGTTTCATATGCCATACGAGTTGCCATTTAAATGTATGTGAGAGACTATTTGACGAAATCGTGTCGATGTCAGTTCGCGAGATGCGTCATCTACAAGATTCCTTAAAGAAGGGGTTCATGTTTATACCCAAGCCAGCATGCGAAATTGACTGCCACTTGACTTGCCACTTATATACTCCATACGTATGTATCCTTACCCATGTTACATTTTAACAACTTTATCATGCATTCTCTTATATTTTTACCCGACTGCCGAAGGAAGGAGGGTAATGTTTTTCGAGACTATGTTTTACAATACAAAACTCCCGTTTTTTTAACATAATTTGGTCCGCAAAGGTTCTTTTGGGGCGCATAATTCATTCATCTGTCTACATTTACTTTTATTTTTAGAATCTTGCCAGTTAGGTGCCTACTAGCTCTTAGACTATACTGCTCTAAATAATTAACCTGTCTAGACAGTATTCTAGGTCGATTAGAATGTAGATATAAAGTTATGCAAAGCAAAAAATATAATATGATACTGTCATTATTGTGGGTAGGTGACAGCGGACCGGTTTTTACTATCGTAATACGTACTAATTGAGCTTACTTACATATATTCACGCATGTAAATCTTCAAAGGGGTAGGCAGAGGTGTATTAACACCCACATTTCGTCACTAAGAGTTTTGGTTCTACGTAATTGGGGGCGTGTCTATTGCCGTGAAACGGGCACTTTGTCATGCTGTATGTTTACTGTCGGATGGAGAACAGCCCTATCCCTTAGTCGCCTTCTGTGACACCCACGGGAAGAGCTGGGTGGTCATATTCTCTTACACTGGAGAATCAATCACACATACACACACACACACACAAACACACACAAACACATTCGTGCATGCATGCTTTTATTCTGTTTGTTCTTTTTTTTATTCACTTATCTAAAAAAATATATTTATTACGTTATATTATTTCAAGAACAAAATTAATCTTGTATTGTTGTCATAATGGTGTGAAGGTGACTGGGTACCACGACACAGGGAATCCTAGTGTGGTATCCAGGGAGCAATTCAATTGTATATTTGTTTGTGACAATAATTTTTTTTTTTTTCAATTTTTTAATCAGTACGGGTTCAAGTGACTTATACTTCTTTTTCCCGATATTCCCACAGGATCCAGACTTATGCAGGTGCATGTTGGGAACTTTCAGCTTGGAGTCTGGGGTCCGCTTTAACAGACTAACTGCGAATTCGGCTAAACTTCGATATTTTCTGTGAAGCGATTGCCATCTGACCTCCACAACCCAAAGGCGATATCGAAGCATTGCAGCTAGACCAGTTGTTGGACTTTTGAGGGCTCCAACTACCCGTAACGACTGCCAGACACGACCAGACCTATGCAAATACTTATATTCATGCACATACAATTATTTGCTGTTTAATATCAGACAGATATATACAGCCGATACTCAGCCTCATATACATGGCTAGAGTCAACAATAGTGCCCGGAACACGGCAATAGGCTCACCCCCTGTTACGTGGGACCGAATACAATGATTGGTGAAATGTGGGTGTTAATTCACCTCTGCCTAACTGTCCAGGGATAAAGGCGTGATTATATTTATGTATGTATTAGCTTTTGCCCACGGCTCCGCCCGCGTGGATGTCGGTTATCGCGACAAAACATAGCCTATGTCCTTTCTCAAGGTCTAATCTACCCCTATACCAAATTTCATCAAAATCGGTTCTGTGGTTTAGGCGTGAAAGCGTAACATACAGACAGACAGACAGACAGACAGACAGAGTTACTTTCGCATTTATAATATTAGTATGGATGTATGTATAATTTGCACTGAGCGGGGATCGAACACGTGCCTCCTGCGTAGCGGCCGCGTTCACTAAGTACCGCCACGCCACAGAGGCTAACCATTCTACAAGATTCTACTGGAGTTAATGGCATCTAATGATCCATGTCAAATATAATTTTAATCACGTTCAAATGTGCGAATTAACATTATTCATAGACATCATTCTGTATTCTGCGGTTTTAAGTCACGAACAAACCGAAACGGTGTCTAACTGGCTTTTGTTCGCGACTTTGTTCGGTACTTTTTTCAAAATAGGCCTCCCCATTTAGCCCGCGGCTCCGCCCACGTGGATGTCGGTTATCGCGATCAAACATAGCCAATGTCCTTTCTCAAAGTCAAATCTACCCCTATATGAAATTTCACCAAATTCGGTCCATTGGTTTAGACGTGACCGGTTACGCGTAATATACAGACAGACAGAGTTACTTTCGCATTTATACTAAAAGAATATTAGAACTGAAATTACTAATATTCCCTCTAACCCTTCCAATTAAGCTAAATTGCTTGTGCTAGGAGTGGGTTCATGTCGGTAGTGTAAAGGCCAGGATTGGAACCCGGGACCTCTCGACCGTAACTATCATCTATAACTACTAATCACTTTTTAACTCCTGACGCAAAGAGAGGGGTGTTATAAGTTTGACGTGTCTGTCTGTCAGTGGCATCATAGCTCCCGAACGGATGAAGCGATTTCAATTTAGTTTTGTTTGTATAAAAGGTGACTTATATGCGAGTGTTCTTAGACATGTTTGATGAAAATCGGTTGAGCCGTTTAAAAGTTATGGGGGTTAAAGTGGGGATGGGGAGTGTCGGGGGATTTTTAATTTTATTATTTTAGTGTTATTTTATTGTTATTTTATATTAGTGGTATGGGTAATGGACCGCTGAGACGAGGTCACGGGTTCGATCCCAGGTTTACCATGGCACACACCAATGACGTTTCTTTTTTTTTTTTTTTTTTTTTATACAGGACACGTCAATTTGTCTTCACCTCGCCTGATGTTAAGCTAAAGGCAAAGTCTCGGAAAGAGGGTCACCATCGCAAACATTTACCATGTTAACAGTGGTGGCACTCAGCTTGACGGCCTCATTAGATGCCTTTTCACGCCCCGCTTAAATTCTTAAAATTAAACGCTTCGATGCTTTTCGAAGTTATGTGTTTATTTATCGCAGGTTTATAAGTGCCCGGTTAATGGCAATAGGCTCGCCACCTATTACATTGGGACCTAAACATAAACTGGCGAAATGTGGGTGCTAGCACCTCTGCCTACCCCCTCGGGGAATACAGGCGTGGGTTTATGTTATGTTATGTCTTTCATAATCGATTGGAAAGTGTAATATATGTTCCTTAGAGATAGTATTGAGGACCTCACAATGAAACTCGGCGCAGGACATAGCAAGACTAAAAAGACTAAATAAGTACTCATTACACAGGTACAAATTGTCGTAGGAAAGAGGGTATCTATCTATCTATCTATCTATCTGTTACGCCTACCTACCTACCGTCGTCGTCGTCGTGACAGATATTATTCATACATTACAGAAAGGTATATATATCTTTTTTAACATGGTTGCTACTGATTGATGCTATGCATTAGCTAGGCCTTTCGTGACCATTTATTTTTCATTTAAATTTTCTAGGAAGTAATTTTTGAATAGGCTGATGGTCTCCAATTTAAAATCTTTCAAAGGTCATCTTGTGTAGGTACTCCAAATGCCTCATGTAATCTATTTCAATTATTTTGTTTGTACGCGACCAATACGATAAAGACGGTTGTACACATTGGGTCAAGACACTGACTGAAATTTGGTATAAGGCACGGAGGTCATATGACTATCATTTCCTTCTCCATGGTATAAGGATAGATTAATTGAATGAATTTTACAGCATTAAGTATACTAACTATAGAAATTGAATACATAGGGAAAAATAATCTTTTCGGGCGGGACTCGAACCCCCGATCTTTCCCTTACAGGGGGAATGACTTGACCAACTCGGTTACCGAGGCACGCCCGATGTGATTCAAATTTCCCTTCTTATCCGTCTTTAAGGCGACGGTGGAGTCATCTACCGATATTCTTACGAACTATCGGAACCAATGAATGATGTTACAATCATTTTTAAACATTGATTTAATATAAAAATAATATAAATAATTGAATGAATTTCGCAGCATTAAGTATGCTCATGGATACAAATGGAGTCCCGCCCGAGAAAATTATTTTTCCCTATGTTTTCGATAGTGATTGTCTGGAAGACCACATGGGGTATTTTTACCCGACTGTGCCAGCGAGGGTAATGTTTTTTGCGCGTATGTAGGTATTTATGTTTATTTGTATATACTGTATGTAGTTTTCTTTATTCCCTTTTTCAGGCCTAACGGCTGGACGGATTTTGATAATTATGGTTTCAAATGAAAGATGTTCATCTCCCGAGTGCCATTAGGTACATAAAATGTCAATACAAAGTACACAGTGGGATTTAGGAGCGGAATGTGTGTAGACAAAAAATAATTTTAGTCAAGATTCAGGGTATCAAAAGACGATTACAAAAAAATATATACGTCATGACATGTCATATCATATTAGGCGGTAGCGATTTTTTTGGTTTATGATGCTATGCTATGAATGCTGTCAAACTTGTACGTAAGAGCTCAGGTTTTTTATTTTCTTTGTACCAGGGATAAGTTCCCATTGTGTAAGGAACGGGATCATCCCATGTATCATAGGAGCCAAATAAAGACTAGGACGCTTTTAAGTGACGTGTTTAAAGGCACGTAAGGATAGTGATTTTGACTTTTTGTGTCATGTCAAGATTCTTTGATGTGAATTTTATAGCATTATGTATGCTAACTATACAAATCGAATACATAGGGAAAAAGCACTCGAACCCGCGATCTTTCCCTTACAGGGGAATGCCTTGACCAACTCGACTACCAAGACACGCCCGATTTGATCGCCTTAAAGACGGATAACAAGAGAAATTTGAATCACATTGGGCGTGTCTCGGTATCCGAGTTGGTCAAGTCATTCCCCCTGTAAGGGAAAGATCGGGGGTTCGAGTCCCACCCGAGATGATTATTTTTCCCTATGTATTCGATTCTTTGATGTGTTTATGAAAACCATCACTAGGTAAATGGTTGATCTGGATGGTTCCCATATTATACGTGGTGGCCCTGGGTTACCTGAGGTGTGAGGGGTATGTTTTAGGCAATCTTATACCCTGGCGGCTGATTCGAGGGGAATTCTGCACGAAAGAAAAGGTAGTTATATGGCTTGTCGGTAAATTTTTCGCCAAGTACCTACACATTTTTTCATGGAATAAGGAGGAAAACGGACTCACAAATGCGTTGCCTTCCTTTTAAAAGAGAGTACGCTCTTTTCTTGAAGGTTTGAAGGTCGTATTGGTTCGGAAATACCGCTGGTGACAGTTCATTCCACAGTCCAGTTGTGCGAGGCAGAAAGTTTCTTGAGAATGTACCTACGTTGGGCCAATACGCTGGCCTATTACCTTGGCCAATGTGTATAGCCAGCTTTACTTTCACTGCCAAACATATAATTAAATATGGATTAGGAGAGAGCCCCTTAAATATCCATTATATATGTTGTTCACTTATGTTTTTTTTATGTTTTCATTGCTTACATACACACATACATGTATTCACACCAGTATATCCTTGATAAGTTGAGTTTCCTGCCGAAATCTTCTCAGGTCTGGGCCGCGATTCGAACCGGTAGTCCATTTGCTAAACTAGTACATAAACTCATAAACTCACGCCTGTATTACCCGAAGGGGTAGGCAGAGGTGCTAGCACCCCCATTTCGCCAGATTACATTAGGTCCCAATGTAATAGGTGGCGAGCCTATTGCCATTAACCGGGCACTTAAAAACCTGCGATAAATACACATATAACTTCGAAAAGCATCGAAAAGTCATTGGTGTGTGCCATGGTAAACCTGGGATCGAACCCGAGACCTCGTCTCAGCAGTGCATTACCCATACCACTAGGCTACCGCAGAACTAGTATTTAATATATATTTTATATTTACATTTTGTAAGTTCCGATTTAATGGTATATGCAGAATACATTATTTTTGACTTTTGACTTTTTACGGTAGCCAGAGGTGTTATTAAAGAAACTACTATTAGCCGTATAGGTTACCGGTGGAGAAGAATAGGACCCTATATCTAAAATTCAAAATTCAAAATTCAAAAATATCTTATTAAAATAAAATAAAGTAAATATTGAATACTAACTAATACTAGTAAATGGACCACCGGTTCGAAACGCGGCCCAGACCTGAGAAGACTCCGGCAAGAAACTCAGCGGGCTTTTTTTTTTTGGTCTATTTACAAAACATTTACTTAGCCTAAAACTTATGGTCTAGGTACAATGTTTTGCTTGAGTAGCATAGCTGAGCGAACAGCTCATTTCCAAGCTTGTTTATCGTTTAAATATTCTTGGATTTTATAATAGCCTTTCTGGCACGGTTTGCTCTTTACTGTATTTTTAAATTTAATAACAGGTAAATCTCTGATTTCATTAGGAAGCTTGTTAAAAAAGCGTATACAGTTGCCCTGGAAAGAATTACTTATTTTATGGAGTCTGCTATGACAAACTACAAGATTGCTTTTATTTCTGGTATTTATATTGTGCCTGTCACAAAGTCTTGGAAATTTTGCAATATCTTTCCGTGGGTGTCGTACAAGGCGACTAAGGGATAGGGATGTTCTCCATCCGACAATGAAATAGCCCTTGATACAGCACCCACTGGAAGGCAATAGGCTCGCGCTATTACGTGGGACCAAATACATGTCGATGAAATGTGGATGTTAAGGGTCCGTACTACCTCAAATGACATAGCATAAACGTGTATAATATCAAAAGTTCTAAAGCATGGACTTTTTAATTCATTTGTGGTAAAGTTGAGGATATATACTAATGTTTATGTGTGGCAAAAACACGATTACGTAAAATTTTCTTGATAGAAAACCATTGCAAAGTTACCTCTAAACCGTACAAATAAAACGATATTATGGATTAATTACGCAAAATAGGATCACTAAACTTACACAATAAATTGCAGTTTAGTGGTTAAGAGACATTATGTGTTTCAAATTTTACAAATATACATTGGTTTCTGCGTAACGAGCAAATATCTAAATTTTTACTCAAGCGATACCATTAAACTTAGAACCGCCCTGCCGCCCGGCCTCCTCCTCAGTGTTGCTTCGGCTATCATACGGGGAACTTGTGTCGCACGCGCTCTGCGCAGACGATTACGATAGACGATACGAAAGTATTCAAGTACCTATCTTTTGACAGGCGAAATGGGTAATAAAGTAAACTGAAAGAGGAAAAGTGTATGTTGGCGTAAAAAAATATTAAAACATATGAATGATGTATTATGTAGACAGCCTCTGTGGCGTGGTGGTAGTGCACGCGACTGCCACGCAAGAGGCGCGGGTTCGATTCCCGCTCAGTGCAAATATTTGTATGCATGAATATGGCTATTTGCATTGATCTGGGTGTTTCTATGTATAATAGGTATGTATTGATGATGATTCCGTGATGGTGGTATCCGTGGGGATTTTACGCACGATAAAAAAAATAGCGTTAGTGAACGCGACTGCTACGCAGGAGGCGCGGTTTCGATCCCCGCTCAGTGCAAATATTTGTATGCATGAATATGGCTATTTGCATTGGTCTGAGTGTTTCTATGTATAATATTTATGTACATACAAAAAAGTATCTAAGTATGTTTATCCGCATTCTAGATTCCATAACACAAGCTAATTAAGCTTACCATGGGTCTAGATAGCGCTGTGTAGAATGTTGTGGAATATTTATTTATTTATTATTATAGTAAGTATCTAATCAACCTACCTAAGTAGCTTATACTGTACATAACAATTTGCAATAGGTACTATATTAGTAGAAAGTAATAAATAGGTCAGTAAAAACCTACCTATTTCAAAAATTTGGATTGAAATAGGCATACCTGCCTATGTATCGACAAAAATAATCTTGCAGTTACAGCCCAAGTCTTTCAGGCAGGTCCTGGCTAGTACAGGTCGCTCACTGCGACGACGCGACGGACGACGCGGTTGGGCGACTCAGAGCCGAAAGTCGAAGTGCGGTAACTCCAACTTCTGTAGGTTAGGTTAGAACTGTGACCCCAACGCATGAGCCGAGCGAGCGTAGCGAGCGTGCCGCAGCAGCGGACGGCGAAGTGCCAGATCGGGTTATGATAGGAACGAGACCGTCGGGTCAGGTTAGGAAGAGGGTTACGTTCGGAACAAATTTTTAAAATTTCTACCTAACCCGCGACCGGGTCAAGTTTTCGGGTCAGTTTCGGAATAAACGGAATATTTCTGTAAATACATGAGTACCTACCAACCAGAATGATCATAATATAAATATAGCAGTAGTTAGGTACTACTACCATACGTATTCCTATATTTATTATAGACAGTACGTAATTATGAATTTCCATTCATCTGTTTCTATTGAAGGGTCATCGCCCTCTGTGGGCTCAACAATCTAGCCACATTACTGGCTGTCAGATTCTCTGCCCATACGGGGGCCCCGTATAGGGCCATACTTCGCACGATCCCCAGGTACAGTCTCCTGCAGGGAGCGTTGGGTCTCCTGATGTTGGGCATCAGCCGCGCGAGTGCGGCTGATGCCCCCCTCAGTTTTGGGACCAAACTTCGGAAGTGATGTCCGAAGTTCCACCGGCCATCGAGCCCCAGATACTTCATCGAGGGCTCGATGCCGATGCTGACACCCCCTATCTGTAGGCTGGATCCCGCAGGTGGCTCCATCCGAGGTCCGTGGAAGCACCGAGCCTCGGACTTGTGAAGAGCGACCTCGAGACCCAGCCGCCGTGTCTGACCCACGACTTGAGCAACCCCTGCCGTGGCCTTTAGTGCTGCGTCTCGGTGCGCTGCTCCCCGCGCCGTAATGATGGTGTCATGCGAACCGGACGTCGGAGGTCGCAGAACGACCTCCGTCCTCTATGAGCGCTGGCCTGAGGGTGACCGGTGGAGCCGCCTGTCACCCTAGCAGAAGCAGGCCGCGGCGGCGGCGCAAGGTGCGCCTCCCCGTAACCGGGGCTAGATGGGGACACTGTGGTCCCCCCAACTCGAAGGGGGCCATCTCGAAAGGAATGGTCCTCCTGGGTCTGCCGGGGTGCGAGAGATATGCTTTTGGCAATCTCACCTCCGGCAACCAAGGACTTGGGACGGCGTGCGTTTTAGTTCGAGTTCGACATAACCACCTCCACCGGCTCCGTGGGGATTTATCGCAAGATAAAAAAAAACGAGGGTGTCATCGGCGGAACACGTTACGCTGACCCCTCTGAGCAACATACCACGCAGCATACAATCGTAGACGGGCACGTCGTTCTCCACCACCTCCCCTAGGTGCCGTCTTCTTAGGGGCGGAGGCCTTGGCTTGGGACCAGGAGCACCACTGGGTGCAGCCAGCCGCCAGCGGTGGGCGGTATGCCCGGTCCTCGGACGCCGAGGCGTCGCTCGATGACCTCCAGCAGCTGGACCACCGTTGGTGTCACCTTAGATGGAGCACGGAGAGCGGGGGTTTTCACACCCCGAGCCTCCCCGGTGGGTACAAGGAGGCCAAGAGGGCCCTCCATACGGCCATCAAGCGGTCCAAAAAGTTGGGCCGCGAGGAGCTGATAGAGACTCTGGAGCGCAACCCGTGGGGGCGCCCGTACCTTATGGTAAGGGGCAAATTACGCGCTAAGGCGCCCCCACTGACCCAGAGTCTCCAGCCGGAGCAGCTGGAGGTGGTCCTGGACTCCTTGTTTCCATCAAGAGCGGAGGAACACATTCCTCCGCGCATGGCTCCGTCTCAGGCGCCCAGCGCGGAAGGCAGTGAGAACAACGTGCCCGTAGTCACGGAGGGTGAGCTAGGGGTGGCTGTACTGCGGCTTAAATCCCGCAGAAACACCGCCCCTGGACCCGACGGCATTCCAGGCTGAGCGTGGGTCCTGGCTCTTGAGGAGCTTGGGCCTCGACTTCTAGGGCTCTTTAGCGCATGCCTCGAAAAAGGCCAGTTTCCCAAGGTCTGGAAGACAGGAAAACTGGTCTTGATCCGAAAGGCGGGGCGGCCGGCAAATTCTCCATCAGGGTACCGGCCGATCGTGTTGCTTGACGAGGTGTGCAAGCTCTTTGAGCGCATTATTGCACAACGCCTCGTCAGGCATCTCACACGTGGGGCCTGATCTGGCGGATAGTCAGTTTGGCTTCCGTCAGGGGCGCTCCACGGTGGATGCGATCATGCGCATTAGAGGCCTGACGGAGGAAGCAGTCTCACAGGGTGAGGTGATAGTGGCGGTGTCTCTTGACATCGCCAACGCCTTCAACACCTTGCCCTGGAGCTGCGTTAGGGAGGCACTTATCTACCATGGAGTGCCTCCCTACCTCCGTCGAATTGTCGGGGCCTATCTCTCCGAGAGGGCCATTACTTACCCGAGTTGGCTAGGGCCGGGTCGGCGGGATGTGTCGTGCGGTGTTCCGCAGGGATCGGTATTACTCCTGTGGAACATCGGTTACGATTGGGTGCTGCGTGGTCCGTTGCTCAGGGGGGTGAACGTAACGTGTTACGCCGACGACACCCTCGTTACGGCGCGGGGAGCAACGCACCGAGACGCAGCACTAAAGGCCACGGCAGGGGTTGCTCAAGTCGTGGGTCGGATACGGCGGCTGGGTCTCGAGGTCACCCTTCACAAGTCCGAGGCTCTGTGCTTCCACGGACCTCGGATGGGGCCACCTGCGGGATCCAGCCTACAGGTAGGGGGCGTCAACATCGGCATCGAGCCCTCGATGAAGTATCTGGGGCTCGTACTCGATGGCCGGTGGAACTTCGGACATCACTTCCGAAGTCTGGTCCCAAAACTGAGGGGGTGTCAGCTGCACTCGCACGGCTGATGCCCAACATCAGGGGACCCAACGCTCCCTGCAGGAGACTGTACCTGGGGATCGTGCGAAGTATGGCCCTATACGGGGCCCCCGTATGGGCGGAGACCCTGACGGCCAGTAATGTGGCTAGATTGCTGAGCCCACAGAGGGCGATGGCCGTCAGGGTGATAAGGGGATACCGCACGATCTCAGGTGAGGCGGCATGTCTCTTAGCCGGGATCCCTCCATGGGACCTGGAAGCGAGAGCCCTTGCGTCTCTATTTAAATGGCGCAAGGAGGCGCTGGACCGGGGCCAATGGCCTGCGTCTCGAGAAATCGAGGCCCAGCGGTCCCAGCTCCACCAGGAAACCGTGGAGACATGGAAGGTGCGACTTGAGCAACCAAAGGGGGGATTCGCCACAATCGCGGCCGTCAGACCGGTCATGGACGAGTGGCTGGAGAGGAGACATGGTGCTCTCTCCTACCGGTTGTCACAGATGCTTACCGGGCACGGTAGCTTCGGTAGGTATCTGTGGCGAAGACACCGGGAAACCACGGCCGGTTGTCAGCACTGCGGGGACCGCAGCGATGACACAGCGCTCCACACGCTGGTGGAGTGCACGGCGTGGGCGCAACAGCGCCAGGTCCTCGTGGTGGGTTTGGGCGTGGACACTCTCTCGCTCGAGACCATGGTGGGAGCCATGGTCTCCAGCGTGAGTAAGTGGGACTGCGCCGCCTCTTTCTGCGAGCAGGTCATGCTCGTGAAGGAGGCGGCGGGGCGGGAGCGGGAGAGAACTCTCCCACCCGAGTTCCGCAGTCGGCGGCTTGGACGCCGCCGACGTGTCTTCGCCGTAGACCATCGGCCTCCATGACCGGGGGCCTGAGGACGGTGAGTTGGCTGCTCATCGTCCTTACAGAAGCAGGCCCATGACGGCAGCATGACGTGACGGACTCACGCACGCCTCCCCCTCCTATGAAGCGGGATGATACCCGAAAACCCCCCATAGACGCGGGATAGCACCTGAACCACCCCCTAGACGAGTTGGTTGTTGGGAGCCCTGGGACATCCTTCCGAGGGCTTACCCGGGGCTCCCAACTATAGGCTGCTGGGCGATACCGTGGGAGTTTTAGTCGGTAGGAGTCCGGCATAACATCCATGAAGGATTTCCCCCACGGTCAAAAAAAAAAAAAAAGCTGCTGCCCGTAGCTTCGCCCGCGTGAAGTTTTGTTCCCGTTCCTGCAACCCATGGGAACCTTAACCCGGAATAAAAAGCAACTTATGTGTTATTCCAGGTTCTAATTTACCCCTGTATAAAATTTCAGCCAGATCCATTTAGTAGTTTTTGCGTGAAAGAGTAACAAACATCCATACATACAGCGATACATACTCACAAACTTTCGCATTTATAATATTAATAGGATAAGTATAAATATATTATAAGTTTTATGTAAATTATCATTACAATATGCACACTTTTCTCAAAAGTTTGTTTATTGCCATAACTTTCTTGATGTCTAAATTACTAGCTACTTTACCCTATCGATTGATAACGCGTGAACTTGGCGGCCGAGCGTCGCGTCGGCCGGCCCGGGGTCATCGCGGGAGTGAGATAGATGCATCTGCGCGCGAGCAGTACCGGCGCGAGTGCGTTGTTGAGGCGCGCGGGGGTAAAATTTGAATTCGAGCTGGAGTGGTACGGACTCTTAACACACCTCTGCAAATCTCTTTTGGGGATTTTAGGCGTGAGTATATGTAGTTTTATTTGCAAACGTTAGTTTAAATTAACAAATCTCAATAGTATTTTTACTAAATTACTAGCTTTTGCCCGCAGCTCCACCCGCGTGGATGTCGGTTATCGCGACCAAACATAGCCTATCCTTTCCCAAGATCTAATTTACCCTTATACCAAATTTCATCAAAATCGGTTCTGTGGTTTTGGCGTGTAAGCGTAACATACATACATTCAGACAGACAGACAGACAGAGTTACTTTCGTATTTATAATATTATTTAGTATTAGTCAAAGAATCAATCAAAGAATCAACTTCATTTATTCAGTTTAGGCACATATAAAGCACATATGAACGTCAGAACTTTACAATAATGTCAATCACCGAAAAATAATAATAAAATAAATCATTGGAAAATGATTCTTTCGCTGGTTCGGTAGGTTGGTTCTACTGAGAAGATACCAGCAAGAAACTCAGTGAACTCGATTATCCTTCTTTTTTTTTAATGTACTTACATACACATACCAATGTACTTTTAAATTAAAGGTACAACAATGGATACTTTTGCGGCAGCGGATGGAACATACCATCTGACCTCTTAGCCTCTTCTTAATGGAAAACCTGTGCCAATATCCCACTAATCAGCAGATAAACCATCTTATGGGCTCGAAAATCTTCCTGAGGAGGGCCAGATCGTAAGGGATGGCCCTGGGTCAGCTGGGGTGCGAGGGATATGTCTATGACAACCTCACCTCCGGCCTAGCACCAAGACCCACAGTCGGCGTGCGGTTTTAGTCGGTTTGAGTCCAACATAACCCCCCTTCCGGCTCCGGCAGGGGGGGGGGGGGTATCCGAGGGGATTTCCGCACGAAAAAAAAAAAAGGGCTCGAAAATCTTATCCAAACCAATGGTTTACCTTCACTATTTTCGTTCCCACGTAACACGAAGCCTATAGCCGTCAAGCGGAACCTTTCGACGTTCTAATACAGCATATCTAAATATCTTCAGACACAATACGAGGATCGCGTGCCACCGGCATCCATCATTAAGTCTTGAGTCGAAACTGACCAGTTAACTGCGTACTGATTGCCTCAGTTCTGGGTCAAAAGCAAGATGGTTTTTTTAAATTTCTATTATGTGAATAAGTACGAATTTAGAGTAGATTATTACTTGATATTGTTGGAAGGTTAACGCGAATATTACGCACTAGTTCGTGCGTGTGGATCTGCCTGAAATTCTGTGTTCGTTAAATTTTTGATCCAGAGGATCAGGTCGTATCTACTACGTCCCCTCGTCCAAACGTGCCCATCAGGCTGGCGGCGTTTCACCTTTGTATGGCCAGGGAAACATTCTGTATTAAATATTGGCCTGAGCGGGAATCCCATCCCTCCCTCCGTAGTCGGAACCCCAAATCGGCCACAAACCTCTAGGCTTCGAGGCCCCACGGGCCCACCGTCTCCACCGCGAAAGGGACGAAATCGTAGCCCGCGGCCTCCAGAGCGGCGTACTTGTTGTGCTTTAGCAATGCCGCCGACTCGGCCCTCGCCCCAGTCAGCCTCTGTGTAGCCGCGAGGTGACACGACGCGAAGGTGCAGACACACGTGGCATCCCAAAATATTAAATTAAAACTAACTAATTTAATTTAATTAAATTATATTAATATTTTAATATTTATTATGTAAACATAATAAATTGTGCGCTCGGGGGTGGTATCCGCCATGTGTGTCTATCCCTAGCATATTAAACTCTCTTAAAAGGGCCTCTACGTCTTGGCTTCGGCCCGACACACGCCTTCCAAAGGCACGGGACTCCATAGTCCCGAGAGTCTCGGAACAGAGAAACATATTAAAATAATGAGATGAATCAATGTAAAATTTTGTACGCCAGAACCGGCAGAATATGAGATCTGAACATTATGTACCTAAACACCATTTTGTACCATATTCAACGAATAAAGACTTTGACTTTGACTTAATAATAATAAGTGAAGAAGAGGTGCATCGTGAGGAAGTTCCTTTCTCTGGAGCCCTAATCACCGGTAGCTTGGTCCCTGTATGGGTATTTACTTTGAACTGGTCGTGTCATGGAGACCACGTTAAGCCGTCGGTCCCGGTTGCCATACGAACATCGATGGCGGGCGTTACAGGTAGTTGGAGCACTCAAAAGTCCAACAACTGGTCTTGCTGCAATGATTGGATATCGCCTTTGGGTCGTGGAGGAAAGATGGCAGTCGCTTCACGGAAGATATCGAAGTTCACCTAAAACCTCAGTAAGAGCGGACCACAGAGTTGATAGCACTAGGATTTTTTTTATATAGGACACGTCAAATTGACTTCACTTAACTGATGGTAAGCTAAAGGTAGTCTCAGATAGAGGGTCACCATCGTAAACATGTACCATGTTAACAGTGGTGGCACTCAGCTTGACGGCCTCATCAGATGCCTTATCACATAACATAAACATAACATAAACTCACGCCTGTATTCCCCGAAGGGGTAGGCAGAGGTGCTAGCACCCACATTTCGTCAGTTTATGTTTAGGTCCCAATGTAATAGGTGGCGAGCCTATTGCCATTAACCGGGCACTTATAAACCTGCGATAAATACACACAGAACTTCGAAAAGCATCGAAAAGTCATTGGTGTGTGCCATGGTAAACCTGGGATCGAACCCGAGACCTCGTCTCAGCAGTCCATTACCCATTGCCTGCTGCAGATTGCTACCGCAGATTGCCTTATCACGCTCCGCTTAAAGAACCCAGGACTGTAGGAAGAAGGATGAAGAAGAAGGAGTTCTGTGACGTACCTTCGCAGAGCTGACGGCAATCTTGAAGATCAGGAGTGCCAGGCCGATGGCTACAGACTTGGCTGCCATGATGCTGGTAATGATCATCCACGTGGATGTGGCACCCACGTGGAAGATCAACGGTATCAGCGCCATTGACATCTTCTTCATGCCTTTGCCCTCTGCAAAAAAAAAGTTTAAAAGTTAAATAAATATTCCATAACATTCTACACGACGCTATCTAGACCCATGGTAAGCTTAACTAGCTTGTGTTATAGAATCACGAATGGGGATAAACATGGCAACTGTATACGCTTTTTTTTAACAAGCTTCCTAATGAAATCATAGATTTACCTGTTAATAAATGTAAAAATACAGTAAAGAGCAAACTGTGCCAGAAAGGCTATTATAAAATCCAAGAATATTTAAACGATAATCAAGTTTGGAAATGAGCTGTTCGCTCAGCTGTGCTACTCAAGCAAAACATTGTATCTAGACCAAAGTTTTAGGCTAAGTAAATGTCTTGTAAATAGACCAAAAAAAAATGCCCGCTGAGTTTCTAGCCGGAGTCTTCTCAGGTCTGGGCCGCGTTTCGAACCGATGTGGTCCAGTTGCTAGTATTAGTTAGTATTTATTATTTACTTTATGTTGACGTTTTGTAAGTTCCGATTTAATGGTCTAAGCAGAATAAACTATTTTTGATTTTGATTTCATACTTAGATACTCTTTTTTTGTTAATACATACATATTATACATAGACCCAGACCAATGCAAATATTCATGCATACAAATATTTGCACTGAGCGGGGATCGAACCGGCTCCTGCGTAGCAGTTGCGTTCACTACCGCCACGCTACAGAGGCTGTCAGTCATCAATTGAATATTGATAGTGTCCGTCTAAAGAGAATTTTAATACAATGACATAAGGCATGAGGTGAAAATGTCACTTTCGGAAACTCGTATGATATGATATAATCGTATTCAAGAATTGAGCGTGTAAACACTTTGACAGGGCGATTATTGCTAATGATTATCGCATACGACTTTATCGACTCGAACTCGCACCGTCTAACGGCCGTTCCCAATAACATACTTGCAGTTAAAGATAGATCGCAACAGTCAAATTTGACTTATCGGCTGTATTTCAAAACACAAAATTGTTTTTTTTTGCGGGAAAGCGCATCGCGGTATAAATTTATTTTCCGAAATTGGTGTGAAATAGGAGTTACTATGTTTTGAATTTAAACAGCCGAGCACTTTATCCGTAGATGCGATCTATCTAACTGTTATTGGGAACGGCGGTAAATGACGCCTTACAGTGCATTCAGGTAAAACTAAAAATTAAATGACAAACAATTTGAGCGTGCACAATTTGAAGGATGATCGCGCATGCGTGTTGCGCGTCTACAGATATGTAGACAAATAGTTAATAGTTTAAAAACTAAAAAAACACGTCCACCATATTGAATTTAAATCACGTGACTATTTTTTTCGTGTTCCTGACAGCAAACCCTTTTATTTGATACCCATGTCATGGGGGTGGATTTCAAACAGCCAGTCCGCCATCTTGGGGAGGCCGCCATATTGGATTTGTAATGACGTTTCTTAACTAGTCATGTATTGGCAACAGAACTCAGAGCGTGTGCAAAATTTCATCCTAATCGAAGACCGGGAAGTGGGTCAAATTAAGATTCCAAGATTTTTTTATACATAGTTACAAGTGAAGCTAAAAAAAGCGTGTTAAACATACATATTCGAAATGCGGTTAAATTATATCTCTTCATGTATATACATATATTATATAAGTCACGCCTGTTTGCCTTCAGGGTATGCAGAGACAACATATAATATAACAATGTACACCACTCAAAAATCTAGATACCGTGAAATTTTAATAGTGTTCACAACTTGCTTTTATTATCCTAACTAATGTAATTATTAGCGTGAAAGTGTGTATTTTTTGAAGGAATTTTTATAGCATTAAGTATGCTAACTATACAAATCGAATACATAGGGAAAAAGAATCTTCTCGGGCGGGACTCGAACCCGCAGTCTTTCCCTTACAGGGGGAATGCCTGACCAATTCGGCTACCGAGACACGCCCGATATGATTCAAATTTCCCATCTCATACGTCTTTGAGGCGACGTGGCGTCATCTACCGATTTTCTTACGAACTATCGGAATCAATGAATGATGTTACAATCATTTTTAAACATTGATTTATGATAACTGCGCCCAAACAATTGAAGGAATTTTTATAGCATTAAGTATGCTAACTATACAAATCGAATACATAGGGAAAAAGAATCTTCTCGGGCGGGACTCGAACCCGCAGTCTTTCCCTTACAGGGGGAATGCCTGACCAATTCGGCTACCGAGACACGCCCGATATGATTCAAATTTCCCATCTCATACGTCTTTGAGGCGACGTGGCGTCATCTACCGATTTTCTTACGAACTATCGGAGAGGGTCTGTAAGGGAAAGACTGCGGGTTCGAGTCCCGCCCGAGAAGATTCTTTTTCCCTATGTATTCGATGTGTATTTTTTATTTATTTGTTAGACAATTAAGCAAGAACTGTGAACTGGACTTTGGTTGAAAAATTGTTGTCTTCGCTTTAATGTGTATGATCGCGGTATTATAAGTACTAGCTGAACCTTTTTTTTTGTTTGACGCGAACCGACTAAAACCACACGCCGACTGTGGGTCGCGGTGCTAGGCCGGAGGTGAGGTTGTCATCGACATATCCGTCGCACCCCGGCTGACCCAGGGCCATCCCTTACGGTCTGGCCCTCCACAGGAGGGGGGACAACGGTGCCCTCGACTCGTCCCGGAATGGGGAGGCGCGCTTCTGAGCGCGCCGCCGCCGTAGCAGTACTAGCTGACCCGGCGAACTTCGTACCGCCAATATTTTTCCGCCCGCGTGGCGTCAGATCCCGTTCCCGCTGCACCCTCTACTATATTAAGCATGTATTATACATATAAACCTTCCTCTTGAATTACTCTATCTATTAAAAGAAACCGCATCAAAATCTGTGGCGTAGTTTTGAAGATATAAGCATACATAGGGACATAGGGACGCGGAAACTTTTACACTCTGGCATATTCTAGCCCAATCCCAAACAGCGTGCGGTTTTAGTTGATTCGAGTTTGAGAAAACCACCCAACGAGGATATACTAGTGTAGGCTAAATAAATGTTATTATCCTGCTATTATTATAAACGCGAAAGGTTGTGAGTATGGATGGATGTATGTATGGCTGGATGTTTATTAGATACTCTTTCACGTAAAAACTGGTGAATAGATTTTCATGAAACCTTACAATAATATAGCTTACTTATACATCAGAATCCATACTAATATTATAAATGCGAAAGTAACTCTGTCTGTCTGTTACGCTTTCACGCCTCAACCACTGATCCGATTTTGATGAAATTTGGTATAGGGGTAGATTAGAGAAGGAGAAAGGACATAGGCTATGTTTAGTTGCGATAACCGACATCCACGCGGGCGGAGCCGCGAGCAAAACAATACTTAAATAAAATATATTTCTTTCTTTCTTCTTTCTTTCATAGGCTATATATCATCACGCTACTACTCAAGGGAAAGGAGCAGTGATCATTAATGTCAACAAATTCGGCCAGCATCGGCATATACGCGAAAGTGACAGTGTGGTTATTTCTGTTGCTGTTTTGGAAACTTTAGCATTGTATAAGAGAGTGCAGCGGGAAGGGGATCGGACGCCACGCGGGTGGAAAATAATTGGCGGTACGAAGTTCGCCGGGTTAGCTAGTATGCTATATTATCTTCCTATATTAAGGTGCTCCCACATCAATGAACCGAACGTTGATCGATTAATGGCAGATTAGTAGACGTCCGTTGCTTGATAATATTCTAGTAGGTACATGAGAGCGGTCGTATGGAGCATTTCATTTATTTCATTTATTCATAATTTGCAAAATATGGGTATTGTATGTACATTGATGTTGAGCAGGTAGATTGTGGATTTGATTGTCAATTGTTCGTTTTGAGAAGTGTTTTTGAGAGAATAAAGTTTCATGATATTTGCCGAGAAAATCTGATGTATAAATAGCAATTTCGCTAAGCCGCCGGTGACTAAAGCCGCAAGCTCCAAAATTTGAGGAGAATTCGCCTTCGGACCGGTTGCAAACGACTGTTAACTAAAATCGACCGAGTTTTTTTATTTTTATCCTGCGATAAATCCCCACGGATACCACCCCCACGGAGCCGGTGGAGGTGGTTATGTCGGACTCGAACCGACTAGAACGCACGCCGTCTTGGGTCCTTGGTTGCCGGAGGTGAGATTGCCAAAAGCATATCTCTCGCACCCCGGCAGACCCAGGACCATCTCTTTCGAGATGGCCCCCTTCGGGTTGTGGGGACCACAGTGTCCCCATCTAGCCCCGGTTACGGGGAGGCGCATTTTGCGCCGAAAAATCGACCGTATAAATGATCTGTTGTAAGGGAATTAGAAAGCGTCGGTAGCTTAGTGGTTAAGGACTCGGCCCTTCGATCGAAAGGTCCCAGGTTCGAATTCTGGCCATTACACTACCGACGTGAACCCACTCCTAGCACAAGCAATTTAGCTTAGTTGGAGGGGTTAGAGGGGATATTAGTAATTTCAATTCTAATATTCTTAAAAAAGAACCTGCAAGAACAACATCTATGACCGACATGAAGCGTCGGTAGCTTAGTGGATAAGTAGTTGGCCTGATAATCGAAAGGTCCCGGGTTCAAATCCTGACCATTACACTACCGATTTGGACCCACCCCTAACACAAGTAATTTGGTATTCTACTGACTAGTCAAATTGTTACTTTTTACTAAACGTCAAAACGATAAGTTATAAGGTAACTTGTATGAAAAAAGATTTAGTGACGTCACAAAATATAATAGTCAAATCAATTACTATTATAGGTTGGGTGGATGATTAAAAATAAATAAAAACTATAAAAAAAGAACCGACGCAATTTTTGCCGCTCTTTTACCATTCTTAATTTAATAAGCTCGGTTAGATAATTTATTTTAACTATAGGATAGTACCCAAATATAATTATTACTAATTTTATACTAGAAATAGAAGTTAGGTCCTTGAATGCAAATTAACTCGCCCAGTTAAGTTAAATTTCATGTGATAGGACTGATAGGAGTATGCTTGGGAATTTCCACAGAGAATTTTTAGAAAAAAAAACCCACGACCTACCAATCATAAGACCGACTTCTTCCCTAACCAGTTATTTCAAAATTCACCAATAAATGTTAAATATCTCTAGTACTGAGCGGTGTAGTTTCTATACAAATCCATACTTTAATATTATATGTAAATGCGAAAGTAACTCTGTCTGTCTGTATGTTACGCTTTTACGCCTAAACCACTGAACCAATTTCGATGAAATTTGGTATAGGGGTAAATTAGACCTTGAGAAAGGACATAGGCTATGTTTGGTCGTGATAACCGACATCCACGCGGGTGGAGCCGTGGGCAAAAGCTAGGGATAAAAGGACACCTTATTATTTTATGTTATTCTGTTTATATAACGTACCTGAGGATGTAGTTCCAAATTTTGCTTTTAATACGTCATATTTCAGCATTTTTCCATATTCACTTCTTCCTATGTGTCTATCGTTGAAATTTTCCAACAATTTTACAACATAACTCGTAGATTCACTGATTTTACTTTGTAATTTATCTCCTAAAACTGTTATTAATTCGTCTTCAGCCATATTTAATTCAATATTTAAAGACAAAATTAATAAAAAGAATATTTTCGCTAAGGACTCCATTTTGATTTTTTTGGAATGCGCGCGCTCGCTCGAATTTCGACAATGCGACTGTCAAATATATGGCCTCGCTAAAGTTTTTAGACGATTTTCAAACACAGTGTTAGATTTAAATGGATCTCTGTTTTCATATTATTTATATCAAGGTATAGGTCTAACTAAAATGGCTACTTTTTCATAGAAATTAACCTGTCTTAGTTGAGCCCTCTTTATTAAATAATTAAACTATAAATAGGTCTTATAAAATTGGTATTTAGTAGATAGGCCTTTTGTTTCTGTTACTTTTACAAATTTCGAAAAATAAGCCTGATTATTTATTTATTTATGGTATTTTTTATTGCTGAGAATATTTCATTATTATGGAATTATAAATTATATAGCTGGTTGGTTCATTCCAAAGCGTTATTTTGAACAATTTCTGTTTTTGATTTCTTTCTTTTGACGTAAACGTAACATGGTTCTTAATAAAAATAATAGGTACTTATGTACTTACTTCGTTTTAAACTAATTATTTTTAATTTTAAATACGTATGGAATTATGAAATTACTAATTTTTATATCTTTTTTATTTATAAAAATACTAATTAAAACTATTAACTTTGAATACCTACCACAGAAAATTTCCAAAAAGTCCCATACTGCACGAAATAATTTGGTCCGTTTCAAAATGGGTCTAATTTATTAGCTATTATATAGGTAATATACCTACCTTTGTTTTTAAACTACATTGTTTTTTTTTTTGGTTCTCCATTACGGGAACTATTTTTTTTTCGCCTGAAAATTTATTCGGATTCTACCACGATTTATTTGGTATTATTTAGTACTAGTTGTTGCCCGCGGCTCCGCCTGCATGCCGACCAAACATAGCCTAGTACTTATGTCCTTTCTTAAGGTTTAATCTATCCCTATACCAAATTTCATCAAAAGTGAAAGCGTAACATACAGACAGGCAGAGGTACTACCGTATTTCTAATATTAGTATAGATTCAGCCACTGCTATTCCATATCTATATCATTTTTTTTCAGCATACGAATTGTTACTAAATTTAACCTGTTACCTCTGACTTAGCAGTCGAACGCTTTACCAGTCGCTACGCCATCCACTTATCTTAGGCCTCCATTACACTCTCATGCAATCGTCTTTCATGCCATCAGTCATGAATTATGGCTAGAAAAAAATACTTCATTCAACCATCAGTCAATAGACAATAACCATTAGACAATAGGTTATTTTATCATTCACGGATCATCATGGCGGTGACAGCGATAAAACTGATAGCAAAATGGACGCCTTAGGCTTTACTATCGTATGGAAAAACAGTCCTATCCTTTAATTGCCTTCTACACTGTAATCCTATAGTGCATATATTTTGAGAAAAGGACTTTACGAGAAAAGACACTTCGAGAAAAGGACATTATGAGAAAGGACATTTCGAGAAAAGGACATTATGCGATGAGACGATTGAAATAATCTACATCCTCGATACCTAATGTTTTTTATACTCTACTATCTAAGACAGCTACAATAACTCAAAGTGACGTGTGTAAAGAAAATGTAAGTGATATTTTTTGTTTCATTCCACCTACGGTTACATAGAAATCTGATTAAAGAGACTCAGTCCAATGACATGTAATTTTTTTTTTTGGATTTAAGCGTGCGTCACCGCTTCATCTCATCCGAGAGGCGACTAACGGAAACATACGCAGACGATATCACTGCGAGAGAAGGAACACTCGAAATAAAACCCTGTACCAACCCGTCTGGCCAGCGTGGAAACATCAGGCCAGAGCCTTCCACTATTGGGAGAGGATTCTCCAGCAGTGATCTGCGATGGGATAATTGATTAATTGATTGAAGAATGAAGTTGTTGAACACGCATTTTTATTATTTCAATATCAAGAGTTCTAGCTTATAAAATGATCTGAAGTTCCTTAACTAATTTTGAAGATACTGCTAAAAAATAAATACTAATATTATAAATGCGAAAGTAACTCTGTCTGTATGTTACGTTTTCACGCCTAAACCACTGAACCGATTTTGATGAAATTTGGTTTATGGGTAGATTGAACCTTGAGAAAGGACATAGGCTATGTTTGGTCGCAATAAGCGACATCCACGCGGGCGGAGTTGCGGGCAAAAGTTAGTGCAATATAAATGGCAAGACTAATTCTTAACTCTTGACAGACCTTTTTTTTTTCCTTTATTGCCCGTTACAGTATTTGCAAGACAACCCTTATTTCCAAGATGGCGGCCGTGTCACAAGAGTCGCAACTCCGTAAAGTTGGATTTAACTAGGTATAAATTGCATAAACATCTAGAGACCTCTAGAAACGATTGAATCTACTCTCCACCTTGAGGTTGGCAAAATCATCGGTATTACCAATGCAAGGCGCCATTTCAATTTAAAAAAAAAAACCTTATTTAGATGGTGTCCTCTTACAAATCCAAATTCACATGTAACTTTTCAATGGACTATTAATAGTTTTTTCAATTCGCAAAAAAAGTTTGGATGAGTCTACTTAAGTAGTTATATCTTGAATGGGTTCACTTCAATTACATGTAATTTTCTGTTATTAGACACTTTTTACACTAAGATTTTAGATCATGGTCATTTAGACCTAAATATCTAATTCTACATACATTATATTAACGCCTGTAAATCCCCGAAGGGTTAGCAGAGGTGTCTTAACACCCACATTTTGCCAATATGATTTACGGTTCCAAGTAATTGTAGCGAGGCTATTGCTACAAGGCGGCACTTTGTCTTGGGCTGTATGTTCACTGTCGGATGGAGAACAGCCCTATCCCTTAGTCGCCTTTTACGACACCCACGGGAAGAGATGGGGTGGTCCTATTCTACTGCACCGGAAACCAACACGATAAATCTAATTCTGAAACCTCTTTAGAATGTAATACTAGGATTAAGAAGTCATACGACAATCATTCCTGTAAAAGTCGTCATGGTAATTATAAACAATACACGGAACCTTGGTTTTCTAAATTACATAACATAAACTCATAAACTCACGCCTGTATTCCCCGAAGGGGTAGGCAGAGGTGCTAGCACCCACATTTCGCCAGTTTATGCTTAGGTCCCAATGTAATAGGTGGCGAGCCTATTGCCATTAACCGGGCGCTTATAAACCTGCGATAAATACACACATAACCTTCGAAAAGCATCGAAAAGTCATTGGTGAGTGCCATGGTAAACCTGGGATCGAACCCGTGACCTCGTCTCAGCTGTCCATTACCCATAGCACTAGGCTACCGCAGATCTAATTCTGAAACCTATTTAGAATGTAATAGGTACTAGGATTAAGAAGTGATACGACAATCACTCCTGTAAAAGTCGACATGGCAATTAAAAACTATCGGAGCCTTGGTTTTCTAACCTAAAATGCAAAATTTGGACGCAGTGGGTATCGATTGCACCTATGAGAGTGACTCCAAGCCCCAATTGGGTATTCTACTGACTAGTCAAATCAGTTACTAAACGTCAAAACGATAAGTGGAATCTTGTATGAAAAAAGATTTAGTGACGTCATAAAATTTAATAGTCAAATCAGTTACTATTAAAAGTTGGATGGATGATTAAAAATAAATAAAAACTATAAAAAAACACCAAAAAGTTGAAAATAAATGAATAAATTTTAATTCAACGGTTGCCATGTCGGGGGACCGTAACTGGTTAAGTACTCCTTTATATCGTAAGGTCCCCCGACATGGCAACCGTTGAATTAAAATTTATTCATTTATTTTCAACTTTTTGGTGTTTTTTGTGACGGGGGTTTTTTTAATTTTTAATTTAATTTTTATTTTATACTTTTTAAATTGATTTACTAGTCAAGCTCTTTCATTTGATACCCATATTGAGGGAATTCTAAAGAAATTTGTATTCCATCGTTGTGGCGGCGGCCATCTTGGACCGATTTTTTTCAAACATAGCTAAGAACACTCCCGACTAATATACCTTTCAAACAAAAAAAACTAAATCCAAATCGGTTCATCCGTTTGAGTGCCACAGACACACACACACACACACACACACACACACACACACACACACACACAGACACGTCAAACTTATAACACCCCGTCGTTTATGCGTCGGGGGTTAATAAGAACTGATACAATTTTTACTGCTCTTTTACCATTCTTAATGTAATAAGCTCGGGTAGATAATTTATTTTAACTATAGGATAATACCTAAATATTGTGCAGGATAGGAAAGGATATACCTGACTGACTGTCTAGTCAAATTAGATACTTTTTACTAAACGTCAAAATAGTAAATTCTAAGAAAACTATATAATCTAATCCTCCTCCCGACCGACGAACCGACTAAAACAGCACGCCGTCTTTAGTCTCCAATTGCCGGAGGTAATATTAACCACTAGCTTTTGCCCGCGGCTCCGCCCGCGTGGATGTCGGTTATCGCGACCAAACATAGCCTATGTCCTTTCTCAAGGTCTAACCTATCCCTATACCAAATTTCATCAAAATCGGTTCAGTGGTTTAGGCGTGAAAGCGTAACATACAGACAGACAGACAGACAGACAGAGTTACCTTCGCATTTATAATATTAGTATGGATTACTATATCTCTTGCACCTCAGCTGATTCAGGACAATCTCCATTTTCGAGATGGCCCCTGCTGCTCCACGTGTCACCCTCAGCCCCGCGCTCATGGAGGATGGGAGGTTAAGCATCCTCCGACGCCGGAATCACCTCCGCAATGTTTTCCCGCCCGATCTTGCTTTACCACAGGTTAGATAATATATATGTTGAGAACACTTGTACTTTTTCCACTGTATTTATTCTATTATACCTGACCGGTTTCGCCTTACGACATTCTCAAAGGTTTACTTTTACCAAAGGTCAGGTGTAATATAATAAATACAGTGGAAAAAGTGCAAGTGTTCTCATTATGTGTAACAATGAAATCCACCAAGTGCCATTAATCAACAGTATAAACGATTAGATAATAGTTATATGCTGACTATTATTTAATCTATGCCTAAGCTTGACGCCTCATAGAAAAAAAAATCTCGCGGTAATTTAATTCTCAAAATTTCAATTTCGTTTTTATTTTTGAAAGTTCGTTCATTAATAGGCATAATAAAAATTTAGGGTCATTTAATATCACTTTCTCGACATATTCGCACAGTACAATGATATATTAAAAACAAAAAGTTTTTTTTTGAATATAATAATAATAAAAAAAGTGTTGAAATCCATATTGTCACTTTCTTTGCACACCTTTGTGCGTTAATTACTTATTATGATCATAAAAATAAACATAGGCAACGGTAATTACAAAAAAAATCATAAGATTATATATTATGATTATGAAGTTACGCTCTGAAGCGTGGCGGTAATGAACTTGACGTATATTATAGTAGTACGACTAGTACCTAGTACAACATGTTCGAATCCCGCTCAGTGTATCTCAAAGAATCGATCCATGGTATGCCTGACAATAAATTCAAAACCTTTGTAAAGACTACCTTATCCAAAAAAGCATACTATAGGATAGATGATTACTTGAAAGATAAAAATGTCTGGCTTGAGCATGATGCAGGCCCCTCGTAAAATGCTATAATTACGTGACTTATTTGTTACATTATGTAACTTTGTTTTAATTCTTAAGTATAAAGTGTTTTATATACTTGTTGTGATTGTTAATCCAGACGCGAAATGTACATTCGTCCACATTTAGCTATAAGAAAATAAATATTGTAAATTGACGTCTAAAAAATACCGCAGTGGAGTTTGTTAGTTTGTAAACTTAGATTAAGTAGAATTAAAATTGACGTCAATAAGAAACAATTTGATTGTTCTATATTGAAAAAAAAAATGACTATGACTATGACTATGTAAATATTTGTATGCATGAATATGTGTATTGGTATGTATAGGTTTTTCCTGCTTCAGTGAGCATGTTAAGCCGTCGTGCTCAGTCCCGGTTGCCATACGAACATCTATGGCAGTCGTTACGGGTAGTTGGAGCCCTCAAAAGTCCAACATCTGATTTAACTATAATACTTCGATATTGCCAATTGGCTGTGGAGGTCCGATAGCAGTCGCTTTACGGAAAATGAAATCCTGCGTGGAATACTGCTCACATCTCTGGGATGGCGCCGTAAAGGACCTACTTATTAGATGCTCTCGACAGGTTGAAGCGACGTGCGGTCCGCATTATTGGGAATCCTGAGGTCCGAACACCCTCGAACCTTTGCAGATGCGTAGAGATGTTGCGTCTTTGGCAGTATTCTACCGTCTCTACGATGGTGAATGTTCTGACAAGCTCTTCAAATTAGTCCCACCCTCTCCTTTCCTCCACAGGACGACACGTGCAGGGCTAAGATGCCATCCGTATACGGTGCAGAGTATACCTGCTAGAACCAAGCGTTTCAGTGACTCATTTCTGTGCCGCACCATTAAGACCTGGAACTGCCTGCCAGCCAGCCTGCCCTGCCAGCTCACGTGTTTCCTTCTTATTACAGTCCCGGGTCCTTTAAGCAGGGCGTGAAATCTTTTGAGGCCGACAAGCTGGCTGCCACCACTGGTAAAAATGGCCCATGTTTACAATGGTGACCCTCTTTGCCTTTAGCTTACCGTCAAGCGATGTGAAGTCAAATTGACGTATCCTTAAAAAAACTGTGGTGCCACAGTCACTGCATAAAATGACATTAAATTTTTGACTTTATTTCTATACACCTAAAGTACAAAATGAAATGAAAACAGTTTCGTTACACTTTTTCAATTACTTTGCAAAAAGTCATTTAATTTTGAACTTAAAAGGTATCGATTTAAAGTCTATTATTTAATGCCGTTTTTTGCAGTGGCTGTGGCACCACCTTTGTTTGGCTTTAGCAGAATCGAGGCCCTGGCTTATTGTCTAATATTGTTATGTGTAGAATAATAAACATATTATGAATATGCTCATAAAAATTATGTCCTTTTGTGCGAAAATACCCGTTTTGTAAAGAAATATCATATAGTGCCTTGTAACGCGTTCACTACTTCCCACGGGGCTTTTAATGGGCACGGACACGTGACGTGACGGTCACGACAATAGTAAAATGAACAACTAGGCTTTACAGCTGACTAGCTGACCCAGCGAACTTCGTACCGCCAATTTTTTCCGACCGCGTGGTGTCAGATCCCGTTTCCGCTGCGCCCTCTGCTATATTAAGCATGTATTATACATATGGACACAGTAGTGCATTGTGCAAGGCACTTACGCAGTTACCTCCCAGCAATTCGGCCGTTCGCTTGTGTCCACACCTCAACCCTTCGCGATATATTTAACCGTGTAATCGTGTTAGACTAGGTTCAGTAATCAAATAGTGGAGTCAAAATCTATGACGAATCTTTTTATTTAATCATCCTAGCCGTGCAGTTACGTGTGGAAGACACGCGGGCTTCCAGTGTGGACGTACCTAACCTACACGTGCTCGTAGTAACATAAACAGTATAAACACGCATCTTCTAGTATATTCACATATATATACACACCTACACATACCCCATACATATAAACCTTCTTCTTGAATTACTTTATCTATTAAAAGAAACAGCATCAAAATCTGTTGCGTAGTTTTGAAGATATAAGTAATCATACATAGGGACGGACAGACGCGGCAAGCGACTTTATACTATGTAGTAATGATGTGGGAATTAATTGATATTAATTTTTTGGTAGCAAAGTTTCTATTTTGTAATTTTATTGTATTTAAAATGGTAGATTTATCGCCATTATATCGCTTATAATTGTTCGCAGAATATGATACTGCGCACCCCGATATTGGCAGTTACAGGTTTCCTGAGGAGGGCCAGACCGTAAGGGATGGCCCTGGGTCAGCCGGGGTGCGAGGGATATGTCTATGACAACCTCACCTCCGGCCTAGCACCAAGACCCACAGGCTTCGGCGTGCGGTTTTAGTCGGTTCGAGTCCGACATAACCTCCCTTTCCGGCTCCGGCAGGGGGGGGGGGGGGTATCCGAGAGGATTTCCGTACGATAAACAAAAAAAAAAGGCAGTTACAGGTTAGAAGAGACTGACGAAGGTTTAGCAAAGATCCCAAAAAATAAGATCCCACAGACACATTGAAATAAAACTAGACTGGCCAGCGAAAGATGGCGCATAAAGTTGGCGCCAAATTTGAATAACCAACAAGTTTCATCACTGACTAGACTCTGGCCATGTACCATAATAGGCAAGTTTTCATGCATGCCTAATAGAAAAAGATTCTAGTATCGACTTCGTTACTTCGGTGTGTATTCAGTGTTGCAACGTGTTGATTTTTTAAGTTTGGCGCCTACTATTTGCGCCACTTTTCGTCGGCCATAGTCTAGTAAAGTTACTTTTCAGCTGTCGTGGTCATGTTACCATGGCTTTCCCGTCATTAATTAGTGTAAAGTAAATAATATAATCATATCCAATAATTCACGATAAAATCGGTTCAAAATAGTTTTATTTCAATGTAGTATTCGCACAATCCTCCAAAAAATCATTTCAGAAAGTGTTTATCCCTCTGTCCCGTAGGATCCACTATCTCGATCCACCAGTGGATTGAATAGCACGCCAAAGTTCACTGTGATCCACCGATTCTCTCGGTGGATCCTGTGATAGTGATACTTTCATCTCATAATATGCTCCACCAGTGGATCGAATGCAAATCAGGGAGTTTAGTAAGATCCACAGCAGTGGATCGAATGGCACGCCGAAGTTCACTGTGATCCACCAATTGTCGTGGTGGATCCTGTGATACTTAAGTCTCCTAATTTGCTCCACCAGTGGATCGAATGTAAATCAGGAAGTTTGGTAATATCCACACCAGTGGATCGAATAGCACGCCGAAGTTCACTGTGATCCACCAATTGTCCCGGTGGATCCTGTGATACTTGCGTCCCCTAATATGCTATAATAATTCAGGGAGTTTGGTAAGATCCACCATTGATCTCAGTGGAACCTGTGATATAATTTATATAAATATATAGGGTCCACTGGAATCTGGGTTAGCCCGGGATTCGATCCACTGGTGGAGCATATTATGAGATGCAAGTATCACAGGATCCACCGAGAGAATCGGTGGATCACAGTGAACTTTGGCGTGCTATTCAATCCACTGGTGGATCGAGATAGTGGATCCTACGGGATAGAGGGATAAAAATATATCCGATGAAAAATCGTGTCGTGTCCGTCCCGTAGTGTAAAAAAGTGAGTGAATTTATTTCTAAAACGTAGTGAAATTCTGTGGTTTTGACCTTTGTCACCTATCGTTCCAAAGACCTCACACAGTCTATAGAAATTATGGAGTAATTCACTATTATCGTATATTATGAACGACCTACTTGCATTTCTTTATTCAACAAAAAGCTACTCGTACAACACTCATTTTATTTTACTTTGAAAGACAAAAAAAAACCATTTATTTTGTTTTTAATCCTTCATTTTAGCGTTAATCCCAGTGGCGTCCGAATCTTTCAGCTTGGAGTCTGGGGTCCGCTTTACCAGTCTAACTGCGTGTTTGGCTTAATTTGGATCTTTGCTCTTTCCCGTGAAGCGAATGCCATCTGACCTCCATAACCAATTGGCAATATCGAAACATTACAGTTAGACCAGTTGTTGGACTTTTTAAGGCCTCAAATACGACAACCTCAACGACTGTCATAGAAGTTTGTAACGTAAAGGAGGCAAAGTGCGCCTAACGTGCAATTGCGCCTACTACAGCTATTACTACAAACTTTATTATTTAGTTTGTAGTATCGACGTAAGATGTCAGAACTAGTATCCAAAAGGTAATTTTCGAAATATTTGTGGTAGGCGCATTTGCACGATAGGCGCAATTTGCCACCTTCACCTTTTGACAACCGGGAACGAGACGACTTATAGTGCTCTCCGAGACATGTAGGTAGGTACCTATACTTTATTACATTTTTATATTAAGATTATCAAATTGACCATACTTCGCCTATTGGTAAGCTGGGGCGTAGTCCAAAGAATAGTTTTTTTTTCTAAAAAGAATATTAGAACCGAAGTAACTAATATTCCCTCTAACTCCTCCAACTAAGCTAAATTGCTTTTGTTAGGAGTGGGTTCACGTCGGTAGTGTAATGGCCAAGATTCGAACCCGGGACCTCTCGATCGTAACGCCGACTCCACTAAGCTACCAATGCTTTGTTATATATTGTATAGTGACTGCTATTACAAATAATGTGCCTATATTTATTTGAATGTGTTGTATGTTTTTTATTCTTCTACGTATTTCTTGTAGACTTTTATCATTTCCCGTGGCACAGGGCCCTTTAATACCTTAAGGTCTCAAGTCTTTGGCCCATGCTCTTTTCTCAGGGTTAGGAGGTAAGATGACTATCGCTGCCGGATTTTTTTTTTATCGTGCAAAAAATCCGCATACCGCCCCCACGGAGCCGGTGGAGGCGGTTATGTCGGACTCGAACCGACTAAAACGCACGCCGTCTTGGGTCCTTGTTTGCCGGAGGTGAGATTGCCAAAAGCATATCTCTCGCAACCCCGGCAGACCCAGGACCATCTCTTTCGAGATGGCCCCCTTCGGGCTGTGGGGACCACAGTGTCCCCATCTAGCCCCGGTTACGGGGAGGCGCATTTGGCGCCGCCGCCGCGGCCTGCTTCTGCTAGGGTGACAGGCGGCTCCACCGGTCACCCCCAGGCCAGCGCTCATGGAGGACGGAGGTCGTTCTGCGACCTCCGACGTCCGGTTCACCTTCGCTTGTCGCTGCCGGATAAGTTGATTTACTAATCAAACAATAAATCGGACGTCGGGCTCCAAAACAACATCCATACTCCATAGGCGATAGTGGCCACTATTCTTTGTAATGAACCCTGGCTTACTATCAGGCGGGGTGCAGTCAATTTGACGTCCTATTTGGGTCAACACCCATCGGTCCCCTAAAACTCGACCCCTAGCATAAAAGCAGTTTGTTTAAATCCATATCCATACTTCCATACTAATATTATAAATGTGAAAGTAGCTCTGTCTGTCTGTATGTTACGCTTTCACGCCTAAACCACTGAACCGATTTTGATGAAATTTGCGGGCGGAGCCGCGGGCAAAAGCTAGTAAGTACTTATATGAAAAGGTGGGTTAGAGATTTTTTCTATTATGACCGCGTGCTTGTTTGCCACTTTAGCGGTATGAAAAATCACTATGAGAATAATGATGGTTTTCATTTATCATAATCTTACTCTTAATTAATACTAATTACGTACTAATAAAATTGTAGCTGTTTTTTTATTTGCTTAATAAATTAATAAAAAATTAATATATACGGATTTAGCGGTCGTAACTTTTTTTCTGCTTTTCATAAATACATATTTAAACATACAAATGTAATATAATGTATTATAATAATGTAAAAATAAACAACTTAGTTACTTGCCTTCAGTTGTATAATATTTACCCGACTGCGCGACGCAAAGGAGGGTAATGTGTTTATCAGTCTATGTATGTATGTGTATGTTTGTTTCTATGTGGCGTTCTAGAGACCAAATGCATAGGCTGATTTTGATACTTCTTTCTTACATCAATCGATTCGTCTTGACGTTGCGAGTGTCACTAAAGACATGACAGTAATTAAAATTCACGCTATATTTCTTACTTACTGATTTAAGTTTTTATTTTAAGTATAAACGATATGAAGGAAATTAGAAGGAGATTACAAAACGATATGTCATATTATAACTAAAAAGTATAAAATATAACAAATAATTAAAAAAAATTAAAAATCCCGACTGCCACTGAAAAGACCGAAATAAGTTTGATAGCAGGCGGTACCCATTTACCAATCATAAACAAAAAGAAAATTAATCGGTACCGCCTGCTATCAAACTTATTTCGGTCTTTTCAGTGGCAGTCGGGTTTTTTACTTTTTTTAATTATTTGTTTTTTTTATTATTATGGTTCATTTATACATAGGTACCTAATGTATTATGACAGTGAAAACTTTTAATTGGTCCTCTTCCATTGAATGTTTTTCTCTGAAGTCTTTCCCCGTTATTATGTGATAGGTATTATATGTCTATGTATTATAGTCTAACTTGGATGCATGGCAGACAGGAACGTGTGCGTCAAACATGTTTTAATTTAATGACAACTTCAGTTGAAGGCTATTTTTAACCCCCGACGCAAAAACGACGGGGTGTTATAAGTTTGACGTGTCTGTGTGTGTGTGTCTGTCTGTGGCATCGTAGCTCCCAAACGGATGAACCGATTTGGATGTAGTTTTTTTTTAAAGGTATAATAGTCGGGAGTGTTCTTAGCTATGTTTGAAAAAAATCGACCCAAGATGGACGCCGTCACAACATGTTGGAATACATATTTCTTCATAACTCCCTCAATATGGGTATCAAATGAAAGAGCATAAAGTTTGGCTTTTAACTTTAACGGTTGCCATGTCGGGGGACCGTGAATTGTTCCGATAATATAACGGAGTGCTGAATTAGTTAGGGTCCCCCGACATGGCAACCGTTAAAGTTAAAAGCCAAACTTTATTTATTTTAAATTTTTGGAGGTGTTTATGTGACGGGGGTTTTTTAAATTTTTAATTTATTACTAAATACATTCTGAAATGAGGACAATTTGCTCCATAGGTATTTTGCCATGGTAGTCAAAAAATTTTTTTTTATCTAGGACACGTTAATTTGACCTGAAGAAGCTGTTGGAAAGTCCATTTTGCTTCATAAACCTTATGATCCGGATTGAATAAATCAGTATATAAGCCTGTTATTTAGTTTGTAAGATATTTTTTTTTATCGTGCGCAAAGTCCCCACGGAGCCGGTGGAGGCGATTATGTCGGACTCGAACCGGCTAAAACGCACGCCGTCTTGGGTCCTTGGTTGCCGGAGGTGAGATTGCCGAAAGCATATCTCTCGCACCCCGGCAGAACCAGGACCATCTTTTTCGAGATAGTCCCCTTCGGGTTGTGGGGACCTCGGTGTCCCCAACTAGCCCCGGGTACAGGGAGGCGCTCTTTGCGCCGCCGCCGCGGCCTGCTTCTGCTAGGGTGACAGGCGGCTCCACCGGTCACCCCCAGGCCAGCGCTCATGGAGGTCGTTCTGCGACCTCCGACGTCCGGTTCGCCTTCGCTCTGCGCGGGCTTCCCGGGCCCGGAGTCTAGTCCGGACCCGACCGGCCGCCTCCTTCTCGAGCATTACTTGCTCGCAGAAGGAGGCGGCCGCACCCCAAGCGTTCGCGCATCGTACCATCGCTGTGAGCAATGTGGCGAGTGTGAGGACTCCCACCCCCAGAGCCGCCACTAGGACCCGCCTGGCACTCGGTCAGCGTAGTTTGTAAGATATTGCTTTATTAAATCCTTGAGTCGTAATAAATACCTATACTACAACCAGACTCCGACTCCGAGGCATGACCAGACCAATGCAAATACCCATAAACATGCATACAAATATTTGCACTGAGTGGGAATGAAATCCGCGTCCATTACGTAGCAGTCGAGTTCAGTACCACCACGCCTAAGAGACTGAGAGGCAACTATTGTTTTAATGAATTCTATAGCATTAAGTATGCTTACTATACAAATCAAATACATGGGGAAAAATGAATCTTCTCGGACGGGACTCGAACCCGCGATCTTTCCTTTACAGGGGGAATGCCTTGACCAACTCGACTACCGAGACACGCCCGATGTCTATCCGGCTTTATGGCGACGGTGGAGTCTTTTTGTGGAGTTTCTTTCTTGTTGCTGTTGTTGTTCTGGAATTTTTATTTTAGATTAATTATCATAGCTCTGGGCAAAAATATCTGTAACGGAAAATATTCTTTAAGCTTGTTAATTTATGGAGTTTAACTAATTGATCTAGTTGAGCTATGAGATGAGAGAATGTTAATAATGAATCTATTTGAGGTGTGATGATAGTAAAATGTAATATGTCTATACCTTAATGCGTTACATAAATTTATATAGGTAGGTATTATCGAAAATGAATCTCAGGGGATGGATTCATATAAGTATTCTGCCGATGGCGCTGTTTGGATCCGTAGTGCAAAGATGGTAGTATGCACTTAGCTCGTTGACATCGGAGCTGGTGATGTGCTGGTGATGATGCCGGCGTCTCAGGGTCTCCGCTGGTGTGCCTCACTGCCGAATGGTGGTTTTGTGTCGTGATTGGGACAAGATAGGTAACTATATCTTGGTTTAAACATACTTAACAGTAGTATTCCAATGACAGTGAATAATTCCGACAGTGGTTTATTTAGGTTTCTTTACTACTGCATTTGAACATAGCATTCGGCGTCCAAACAGCTACTTTTCGCTTGTCACCGGTGTGCTAAAAGGAGCTCGTGTGCGGCGACCTTAGTGCGTATACTTAAAAAAATATAATT
The DNA here is from genome assembly GCA_914829495.1 of Eilema sororculum. Classification (NCBI taxonomy): domain Eukaryota; kingdom Metazoa; phylum Arthropoda; class Insecta; order Lepidoptera; family Erebidae; genus Eilema; species Eilema sororculum. Next base: position 1,917,289 of record OU618560.1, on the reverse strand, counting down.
ACTAAAAGTAAAACCCATTGTTGAGTAAAGTCTCAAAAATAAAATACAAGGGTACTAAATTAGCTCGCATGCTTCCGACATTTTAGTATAGGTATACATCAAAATTTATGATGATTTTATTGTAATTAGCCTCTCTAATACCATAATTAATAGAAATGTGAATGTTTGTGTGTCTGTGTGTGTATAATCACACACTGAACACACTGGTACACACTGAAACGGCTAGACAGTCTTCAGTGAAAGTCAAAATGGAGGTTTTTGAAAAAGAAAAATGACTCGACCACATACTACGCGATAAATGACAAAGACAAAGTGTTCGACTTAACGGCAATAGGCTCAACCTCTATTAAGTGGGAAGGTAAATCATACTTGACGAAATTTGGGTGTTAATACACCTCTGCCTACCCCCTCGGAGATTTATTGGCGTGAATGTATGTATGTATGTACTGCGTCGGACGAGGATTGCTGATTCAATGTCTATGATACCAGTAAAAAACTTCGAAAATGTAATTCGAAGTCCCATCGACCGTCCAGTACGAGCCCCAGATATTTCATCTGTGGCTGGGGCTTTGATAAAGGCTCACCCTATAAAAATGTCAGCTATAGCTGAGTTGCCACTTTTTAAAATCGTTAGTGCTTTATTCACACACTGTATGGGTGAGTTCACTACATCCAAATTCAGGGGTTCACTACATCCAAACTCAGCAAACTAATATTTGTAACGCGTTCACAACTGTTTACAAGTATTTTTGTGCTTATATTTTCCGGTGTATCTAGCTAATTAAAAAGACATGCCTAATCGAAAATCAGAGCAAGGAATGTCGGGTCAGATGGGGGTTCTTGGTGAGGGCGGACCTGCGATGTGAATGTGGAGTTACTCCACCGATAATGGCCCATCTGTTAACGTGTGCTAAATGCCCATATACATGTACACCACAGGACCTTATGGGCGCCTCCGAGAACGCCATACAGGTGGCAGCACACTGGAAGAAGATAATTTGAGGGTCGAGGCGCCATCGCTGCGATAGAAGAAGAAGACTCATATTATATTATGTTATTTTTGTACCTAAATGTAATCGAATTCAAAGCACATGTTTTGGAAACGTAGCGTTACGGAATAAGCCTCTACTCGAAATCAAAAGTGAAACTTCGTGAAAAGAACCACTTCTAGGTAATTAGAAGGTTCTAATCCGATTAACAGTATTTAATTAAAATATATCAGATTTCAATTTAGCGTTATTTGTGACAGGAGGCGTGACAAGCTGTCACAAAAAATTAAAAAAATAGTCTACTATTACGCGTGTGGTCGTTGAATATAAGGCTAGGTCGCATTGCGAGCTGTTCTCTCGCTCAGAGCGTTTTCATCCGCTGAGCGTTTTTAACAACTCAGTTGGGACGACCTTTAGTGTAACTATGACAGGCCGCACTTGGATATTTCACGTAAGGCGACTGGCATTTGACCTCCACAATACAATGGCGATATGAAAGTTCTGTTTCAAGTTAATGCCACAGATGTATATTTTTGTACCTATATTTTTCATCCGTATACGGTGCAGAGTATACCTGCTAGAACCAAGCGTTTCAGTGAATCATTCTTATGCCGCACCACTAAGACCTGGAACTCCCTGCCAGCTCACGCTTCTTTCTACAGTCCCGGGTCCTTTAAGCGGGGCGTGAAAAAGGTAATAGTTAAAAAAAGTTAAAGGTATCTAATGGCACTGTTAACAACGTACATGTTTACGATGGTGACCCTCTTTCCGAGACTTTGCCTTTAGCTTAAAATCAGGCGAGGTGAAGTCAAATTGACATGTCCTTTATAAAAAAAAAATGTATTATAACCGGGAACGACGGCTTACGAGTTATTTGAGGCACGAAGAGTTCTCAATGTGTTAAGAATATCTTAAGACTGATCAGCCTTGACCATGTACGTGGTTTGTAGTCTGTAAATCCCCGAAGGGGTAGGCAGAGGCGTACCAGCACCCACGTTTCACCAAATATGATTTTCGGTTCCACGACCTAATAGGGGGCGAGCCTATTTCCGCCTAGGGGGTCTTGGTTCTGGACTGTATGTTTACTGTCGGATGGAGAACAGCCCTATCCCTTAGTCGCCTTCTACGACACGCACAGGAAGAGTTGGGGTGGTCCTATTCTACTCCACCGGGAATTAACACGGCTATTTCTATAACTATGCAATAATTGCCGCGGCATTAATTTTCAATTTCTTAATTCCGCTCGCCGCTATAAATCTTACAGTGGGACCCCGCCCATTTTCACTCTCTATCCACATACCACACATACAATACTTTCTCCAGAAACAAAATACAGAAACGAGTTTGTAAAAAAAAAGACGCAAATTATTTTCGAAAAATGAAGTGTGTGTTACAATCAGAAAAAATGGCCCAGTTTTTTGTTTGAGAACACTATTATGGCAGGTTGTTTGGTATAGATTAACAAGCTTGAGCCCGTGGGTTTTTTATACCGCTTTGATGACAGACAAGTACAGGGCCCACCTGATAGAAAGTCTTGGCCTATGGGCGTGTGCAGGAAAGTCACACTTTTGCTGCTAATCCTGTAATAAAAGAGTTTCTGTGCCGTCAGTGCAGAAGACAGAGCAGGACAAGCCTTTGGTCTTCCCACTGACAGCACAAACACTCTCCAGTGAGCTCTGGCTAGCCTGGTGAGCCTGGTACTTCATGCAAATGTACCAGAGCTTTAACTACTCATCCCGTAACCCATGGGAACCTGGGTTTCGTACATAATACCCGGGATAAAATAAATGTCGAACGAGATGAAAAATACTATGCCCGTCTCCTGCTTCTAAGCTATATCCCCTCAAATATTCAGCCAAATCGGTACAGCCGTTCTTGAGTTATGAATAGTGTAACTGACACGACTTTCTTTTATATGTATAGATATAAGATAAGATATAAGATAAGTCCTAAGTATTATTTTAGTGTGTCCAATGTACAGACACTATTTTACGATTATATAATAATATTTAGCAGGTATATCTAGATGCTGTCGGGTGATTAGTTTTTTTTGTAAGTAAACTGTCAATTCAATGATGTTTATAGATCTTGAATCCATTAATTGATAAAACAAGCCTTCAATCACAGCACCTTTGATAGATATTAGAGAATTGAACATCCTGTCTTATAATCCATATTAATTAATAAATGTGAAAGTAACTCTGTCTGTCTGTTTGTTTGTTGAGTCAAATTTTGGTACATAGATTGGATTTTGGGTAAGGATTAGGCTATGTTTGGTCGCGATAACCGACATCTAGGCGTGCTGGATTGTTTGATAATAATATTTCCAGTAAAGTTTTGACAGCAAAAACAAATTTAAAAAAGGTTAAAATACACTGTCTGTTTTTTTCGTGCGGTATTCTCTCGGATACCTCCCCCGCCGGAGCCGGAAGGGGAGGTTATAACGGACTCGAACCGAATAAAACCGTACGCCGACTGAGGGTCGTGGTGCTAGGCCGGAGGTGAGGTTGTCTTCGACATATCCCTTGCACCACGGCTGACCCAGGGCCATCCCTTAACGGTCTGGCCCTCCTCGTGTCGATTTCGCCACAGTATAAAAAATGTTTACAACCCCTAAGTATCCTCGGTATGGATGTTCGCTGCAAACTGAATAACAAAAACTATATCGAGAGTATCATCAAATCAGCCTCGCGTAAACTCGGAGTCCTGAACAGAGTGAGACGTTTTTTCACGTCGGAGCAGCGGTGTCTTCTATACAAGGCCCAAATTCGTTCCTGCGTGGAATACTGCTCACATCTCTGGGACGGCTCCGTAAAGTTCTTATTAGATGCTCTCGACAGGTTGCAGCGACGTGCGGTTCGCATTATTGGGAATCCTGAGGTCACGAACACCCTCGAGCCTTTGCAGATGCGTAGAGATGTTGCGTCTTTGGCAGTTTTCTACCGTCTCTACCATGGTGAATGTTCTGACGAGCTCATCCAATTAGTCCCACCCTCTCCTTTCTTACACAGGACGACACGTGCAGGGCTAAGATACCATTCGTATACGGTGCAGAGTATACCAGCTAGAACCAAGCGTTTCAGCGACTCATTCCTATGCCGCACCATTAAGACCTGGAACTCCCTGCCAGCTCACATGTTTCCTTCTTCCTGCAGTCCCGGGTCCTTTAAGCGGGGTGTGAAAAGGCATCTAATGAGGCCGTCAAGCTGAGTGCCACCACTGTTAACATGGTACATGTTTCCGATGGTGACCCTCTTTCCGAGACTTTGCCTTTAGCTTAACATCAGGCGAGGTGAAGTCAAATTGACGTGTCCTATATAAAAAAAAAAAGTTACCGGTCCAAACATACAAGGTCAACAAACTTAATTCTCAATCTATTTGGCACGAGGTAGATTAGCAATTATATTGACACAAGTGGTGTGATAGCTTGTCATTTTGGTCGTTCCGCCTTCATACCACGACAACTAATACCGTTCTTAAATCATACCAAATGCGTATTCTCAACTCATACGATTCTTATTTCATACCAATTTCTATTCTTAAGTCATACCCTATTTTTTTTTTTTTCGTGCGGAAATCCCCTCGGATACCCCCCCTGCCGGAGCCGGAAGGGGAGGTTATGTCGGACTCGAACCGACTAAAACCGCACGCCGACTGTGGGTCTTGGTGCTAGGCCGGAGGTGAGGTTGTCAAAGACATATCCCTCGCACCCCGGCTGACCCAGGGCCATCCCTTACGGTCTGGCCCTCCTCAGGAGGGGGGACAACGGTGTCCCCAACTCGCCCCCGGAATCTTAAGTCATACCGACTTAAAAATTACCAAAAAGTACGGCTAACATGAAAATGCATCATACTGATTTTATTATTTTAATTCAATAGCTTATCTAATATATAAAATTCTCGTGTCACAGTTTTCGTTGCCATACTCCTCCGAAACGGCTTGACCGATTTTGATGAAATTTTTTGTGCTTATCCGGTATCTATGAGAATCGGCCAACATCTATTTTTCATCCCCCTAAATGGTGCAGCGGGAACGGGATCTGACGCCGATCGCGGGGCGGGAAAAAATTGGCGGTACGAAGTTCGCCGGGACAGCTAGTTTTATTATATAACTCTTATGTTGGTATGAACTTTTTTTGTTTTTTTTTCTTGCTACGCATTTAGCCACAAACAAGTAGGTATTATCTTATTTTATATTATAACATAACATAAACTCACGCCTGTATTCCCCGAAGGGGTAGGCAGAGGTGCTAGCACCCACATTTCATATTACATTATTTATATATTAATTAAAATGATTGTTGATGATGATGTTGATGACGATGAATGAGATGATTGCTGCCTCCGTAAAGTTGTGGGGACTTCACTAAAAGCTCCCTGAGGAGATTTGGATTGAACACGTAGAGTCACAATTCACTGTAATATGCCACTTTCCTACACGCGTGTGGGTTGTCCAAGACGTTTTGGCTAAAAATCCACTGTTTTATACATAAAAACTCGAATACACACTAAGTTCGGAAAATAAAAGAATACCGCGATGCGTCCTCTACGCTTTCCCGCCAAAACTCCAACTTTTATTTAGAAACATTGCAATTTTTGACATTTCTATTTTGACGTTTAAACAAAAAACTAAAACCAAACAAACCCACATTTTTTTTAAACATTTATTTCACAATTATAAAAGGTACCAAGTAGACACAGTAAGAGTCAGTAAGAGTGACACAAGAGTGGTTGGAGACATCTTCAGTGATGTACTGGATCCACGTCTCGGAGCGAAGAGTGCTACATCATGCAAGTTGGAACTCCATCCAATGAGGGGCTCATCGCGATTTTGGACCCGAAGCCAGAGTTCCAGGGGGCGAAAGTATCTGAAAATATATACATACGTACATACATACATACTTACTAATATTATAAATGCGAAAGTAACTCTGTCTCCCTGTCTGTATGTTACGCCAGGCGTCCGTCACTCGCCCAAATTACGGTGATAAGTACCTACCGCGCGCCGCACCCGCAGGCTGCTAACGCAGTCGGGGCCGGCCCGCGATTGCGAGCACACGCGTGACGCGACATGCGTAGGTATACCTAAACAATATTGTGGCCGATCTTGTGGGATTAGTAGTTACCATTGTTTATTGTAAAATAATGAATCGCAGTAATCATTACTGTTGCGTGGACGAATGTCAAAATACACTAAAGAATTCGAAGTTGTCTTTTTTTACATTACCAACAGAGTGAGAGTAAGATCTCACTATTTATAAACGCAGAATATATCTTGTTTACTTAGTAACAAAGCCATTACTGGTCGCCACTTGACATCTTCGCATTATAAAATACCTACCCAATCGTAGTGAACCTGTGACATAGATATCTGCAATGAGATAGAGAGAACTAAAAATTGTTCTGCACCTACTTATTTTGAAACTTATCTATACCAATGTACTTATGTTGTGGTCGTGGTCGTACTGTTATTATTTTTGTAGCTACCTAGTTTATTTAATATTATAACTAATATATATTACTTGTGAGTACAGTCAGCGTCACAAGTCAACTAATTTACATACGGAGCTTGTTTTAAGTGACAATATACAAATACGAGTATATACCTATCATTATTATTATAATACGGGGTTTAAAAATAAACAGTAATTCACGTTTTATTTTCAATCACAAAATGACAACCCTAACACTCAAGTTGGCGGCGTTGTTTGTTCCGAACAAAGGGCGATACCTACGAAATTTTGTAGGTTATTATAACGGCGGCTTTCTTCAACTTCAAAGGAGTGCAACTTCTGTCCTTATCTATTCTGTGCCTAAACCACTGAACCGATGTTGATGAAATTTGGTATGAGGGTAGATTAGACCTTGAGACAGGACATAGGATATGTTTGGTCGCGATTACCGACATCCACGTGGGCGGAGCAACGGGCAAAAGCTAGTAATTTATATAATTAGTGAATAGTGCATGTAATATCGGATGATTTTCGATTCCGAAACTGAGTTACGATACTACTGGTTCAATTCCGGAATTCCGGAACCGGTTCCGAAATTAGAAAAAAGTATAGGAAATAAAAAAAAAAGAATAAAGAGGCATTACATTGTCTTGTTAAATCAAATCTTTATTATAAAAACTAAATAAATCGACAAAACTCTTGACTGAGATCAATTAAACAGCCTTCTATTAGGTTTTCTTAGTAAATATAACAAAAAACAATAAATTAACAAAATCAACGTGTGCTAGCTATTTGCTATTGCAATATAGCTTAAACAATAACTATCTAATCAAATTATGAAGAATATAAGATTCAACAACTCACAATGAACAAAATCAACAAGCTCTCCTCTTCCGAGATCATGAAAATAGGTTTAAAGAACAATACTTTAACTTAAATAAAAAATCTCTAAACTTAGGCTGTCGTATTTTTTGGAAATTGAGATCTTTAAATCACTACTAAAAAGAAATATAAAGAATTACTTTTTCAAAAAAGATCGATCTTCTTGATAATGTGTTCTCAAGAGTATCAGAGCATCTAACATTTTGTCTGAGAGCGAGCTTCGTAGGCGGTTACAAAAGTATGCCTGTGTCAAATAAATATCACGTTCTCCACCATTATCATACATGGCTTTCTCAACTTTAACGAATCCAGCAAGATCAAAATGTTGTTTTTGATTCTTGCTCGTGCGAGGTTCTTTGCATTTACTGAGTTCCTAGTCCAGCTGTTCTTGCAATGTTGATTCACTGACTTCAGCTTCATCAACACCTATATCATAGATATCGGCACGCGGTACCGTACCGCGTGCCGATGTCTGTGATATAGGTGTTGATTTCACAAGAGAGTACAAATGCAAATTTTATTATTGTGGTAACTTAACTTATTTTACGAGGGCTGCTACTTATGTATCCGGAATAACAAAGTGAAACATACCTAAAGCATTTATTTTGGTTTTATTGCTTTTCAAAATATTCACCCTGATGATCGATGCACTTTTGCATACGTTGGAACCAATTTTCGTAACATTTTTTCCATTCGGATTGAGGTATCTCCAAAACGTGCATTTTGAATGCATCAACAGCCTCTTCACGGCTTGAAAAACGTTGACCACGCAATTTATTCTTTACGGTTGGGAAAAAATCGAAGTCGTTGGAGGCTAAGTCGGGGCTGTACGGAGGATGACTTGTTAATTCGGTCTTTTGATCTTCCAAATACTGAGTTGTTAAGGCCGATGTGTGGCAGTCAGCATTGTCATGATGAAGAAGGATTCTGCGTTGTTGGTTGTTCTTTCTTATTTCTTGCAAGACTTCTGGCAGATAAATGGTCCTGTACCATTCAGAATTAACCATTTTACGATCTTCTAGTGCCACAGTAGCCACATGTCCATTTATCCCAAAAAAACAGGCAACCATTGGCTTTAAAGTGCTTTTTGAAGGAATGACTTTTATTGGGTTCGGCTCATCTTGGAACACCCAAACCGTTGACTGTTGTTTAGTTTCTGGATCATACGCATAATGTCAAGATTCATCACCTGTGTAGATATTATAGACAGCTTTTGATCCACCCTGGTTGTACATTTTTAACATTTTTTTACACCAATCGACGTGAGCCCGTTTTTGATCAATTGTCAAGTTGTGCGGAATCCAACGTGAACAATTTTTTTTTACAGCTAAATGTTCGTGTAATATTTTCAATATACTCGTCATACTTATGCCCAAAGACGCCTCTATCTCACGATATGTAACATGGCGATCTTGAATCATTAGTTTCCGCACAGCATCTATGTTTTGAGGCACAACCGATTTAGGGCGTGCTTCTTTAATTTCGTCCGTGAGCACAGACTGCCCACGATTGAACTCACTAAACCAGTGATAAACTGTAGTTTTCGATGGTACTTCATCCCCAAAAGTCGCAACGAGTTGATTAACGCGCTGTTTTTGAGTAAGCCCTCGCCGAAAATCGTAACATCTAATCATTGCACGAAAATTTTCACGACTAAAATTTATGGTGTTAAAGACTTGCAATTTTCAAAATAACGTCACGGAGGATAAACAAATGACAACAACATGAAACATATTGTATTCTTCAGCCAAAGAGTTCTATTTTTAAATGTAATAATTTACTTTTTTGTATTGTTCTGTAACAGGCCAGTTCCGGATACATAAATAGCAGCCTAGTAAAAATAATTATATGAGTATCGGATTGCGATATTTATTTCAGTTCCGGAATTGTATAACACGAATGACGTATCCGAAATTCCGGAGTTACGAAATCTCGGAATTCCGGAATCCATGCCCTATTAGTGAAGTGACAGCACAGAATCCGCGGCGTGGCGGTAGTGAACGCAGCCGCTATACAGGAGGCGTGGGTTCGATCCCCGTTCAATGTAAATATTTTTATGCCACATATGTATGGCTCGAGTCAACAATAGTGCCAGGAATACGGCAATAGGTTCACTCCCTATTACGTGGGACCGAAAACAATGATTGTGTGAAATGTGGGTGTTAAGTCACCTCTGCCTAACCCTACATGGATAAAGGTGTGATTATATAATGTAGACCCCAAAATTGTACTGACAGTGTGCGTGTGCGTGTGCGTGTGCGTGTGCGTGTGCGTGTGCCGTGTGCGTGTGCGTGTGCGTGTGCGTGTGCGTGTGCGTGTGCGTGTGCGTGCGCGTGCGTGTGCGTGCGTACGTTCGTGCGTGCGTGTGTGTGTGTGTGTGTGTGTGTGTGTGTGTGTGTGTGTGTGTGTGTGTGTGTGTGTTTATTTTATAACTGTGCAGATGGTTTGCAAACAAAAAATTAGTCATATTGTTTTATGAAATCACATAACCTTTTCATATAGTTTTACTAACACGATGGAGAGTAAATAATGCAAAATAAAATATTACAAAAAATAAAAAAAAATACTAAAAAAAAATTTTGTCCATATCAATGTTTTTTTTATGCCAATGTGTTATGTACCTGGAGTACTACTAGGGGGTTTCAGCTTCGGGAGCGTTCCCCTTACACCCGATATAAAATCTTACCTGACGAGGGCTTCGGGAGATATCCTGTTGGTCTTCCCCCTAGTCATGGACTTGATGACTTCTGACGCTGGTTTTGAAGACCCTGACTGCATTATTTCACTGCAAAAAAGATTCAGTGTTATCTATAGTGACTTATGATGATTTTAGAGGGAGTTCAATCAATCCATACTACTTAATATTATACTAGCTTTTGCCCGCGGCTCCACCCGCGTGGAAGTCGGTTATCGCGACCAAACATAGCCTATGTCCTTTCTCATGGTCTAATCTACCCCTATACCAAATTTCATCAAAATCGGTTCAGTGGTTAAGGCATGAAAGCGTAACATACAGACAGACAGACAGACAGACAGACAGACAGACAGACAGACAGAGTTACTTTCGCATTTATAATATTAGTATGGATAAATGCGAAAGTAACTCTGTCTGTCTGTATGTTACGCTTTCACGCCTAAACCACTGAACCGATTTTGATGAAATTTGGTATAAGGGTAGATTAGACCTTGGCAAAGGACATAGGCTATGTTTGGTCGCGATAACCGACATCCACGCGGGCGGAGCCGCGGGCAAAAGCTAGTTACTAATATTCCCTGTAACCCCTCCAACTAAATTGCTTGTGCTAGGAGTGTGTTCACGTCGGTAGTGTAATGGCCAGGATTCGAACCCGGGACCTCTCGATCCCCGACTCCTTAACCATTCAGCTACCGACGCTTAGCGGCGTTCGTGATGTAGGTATATACATACATAGATACATACATAAAATCACGCCTGTTTCTGTAGGTAATAAATTTTAAATAAATAAATATTCCACAACATTCTACACAACGCTATGGTAAGCTTTTATAGCTTGTGTTATGGAATCTAAAATACGGATAAACCTACTTATATACTTTTTTTTTGTAAATACATACATAATATACATAAAAACACATAAACCAATGCAAATAGCCATATTCATACACACAAATATTTGCACTGAGCGGGGATTGAACCTGCGCCTCCTGCATAGCAGTCGCGTTCACTACCACCACGCCACAGAGGCTGTCATTTGATATGATGTGACTTTGATTAACAGATAGCTTTTAATAAACAGCATAATCTTACCTGAGCACTCTCCCAGCATCCCTGCTCCGGTATACATCACACTCGTAAAGGTGTCCCGTATGTCCGGACACGGAACACAGTTGTTCAAAGATCTGGAACTCCAGTACCGTGGCCAGGTAGTATTTGATATACTCCTGGAATGGGAGTAAGGCGTTCCTTAAATTGCGTTTTCTCAAGAACTACGGACCCTAGGCGGTCGTGAGAGATACCTATGGACTCGTGGACAGCCATACGGTGGTGCAAAAAGCAGTATAAGCTTCCTTGAAATTTTTTGACTTAAAAGTTTAATATATTTTTTTTATTTATTTATTAAGAATCAATCAGTCAATCTGTCAATCATTCAATCAGTCAATCAGTCAATCAGTCAATCAGTCAATCAATCTATCAAATAATCAATTAATGAATCAATCAACCTTTCAATTGCATAAACATTCATGCATACTAATATTTGCACTGAGTGGGAATCGAAGCGCATAGATGTCGCGACCGCCACGCCACAGAGTCTACCATTAGACATGGTATAGTAATATACCTGAATTTAAAAGTTACCTGATCAGAAATGATGTGGTATTTGGAGCCAGGATCGAAGTCACCTTCAGACCTTGGGATAGGTGGAATTACGCCCTGGAATTATTAGAACTTTGAAAAAATAAACATTACAAAGCAAAGAAACCCTAATTAATATATATTTAGTTAATTGAATGCACATGTCGTACATTAATCGTTTATAACCAGCTGGCTGCAAAAGTTTGACATGCAAACTCAAATCTATACTTATACATATATAAAAATCAATGCCACTTTTCGTTGTAATGTTATAACTCAACAACGCCTTTACCGATTTGGCTAATTTTAGTCTTGAATTGTTCGTGGAAGTCCAGGGAAGGTTTTTACGGCGAGAAAAATTCGAATAATTGCCAGGAACTGACATCCACGCGGGTGGAGCCGCGGGCAAATACATAGCAATATCCACTTAATATCTAAAATTACTACAGTCACAATCTTTGGCCAGTTGCTAAAAACGTTTAGCCAGCTGACTATAATCGTTTAGGTGACCGGAAACGTTTAGCCAGTTGGTTGAAAACATTTATTCAGTTGGTTGAAATGTTTAGTCAGTTGGTTGAAACGTAGACAGACCAGGGATGGCTCTGGTCTCATCCGGGGTGCGAGGGATATGTCGAAGACAACCTTACCTCCGGCCTAGCACCACGACCCTCAGTCAGCTTGCGGTTTTGGTCGGTTCGAGTCTGACATAACCTCCCCTTCCGGTTCCGGCGGGGAAGGAATCCGAGGGAATTTCCGGACGAAAAAAATACAAAGATGGTAGTGGCTTTCGTAAGATTCACGATAAGCTAACGTAGGAGAGCTGACCCGAGCTCTAAAGTACAAGGTTTAGATGCAACCTACAGTCCCGGGTCCTTTAAGCGGGGCGTGAAAAGGCATCTGATGAGGCCGTCATGCTGAGTGCCACCACTGTTAACATGGTAAATGTTTACGATGGTGACCCTCTTTCCAAGACTTTGCCTTAAACTTAACATCAGGCAAGGTGAAGACAAATTGACGTGTCCTGTATAAAAAAAAGCAACCGGGACTGAAGCTGTGATGAAGATGATGATGTTAATACATACCTGATATCGAAGTTTCAATTGCCACCATCTTGTGTTCATATTTTGGACGCCATCTTCGAAGACGGACCATCGCCACTGGAAATATGTAATGTCGTTATTTAAGTGGTATTATTTTACTTTTTAAAGTTCAATGTATAACATCACATCATATCACTATCATACTACATCGGATCCCATCCCGAACTATTCAGACCCATGCCATCTCGTCACATCCCAATTCATCCCATCCAGTTCCGTCCTATCCTATACAAAACGGTCCGTCTCATCCCACCGCGATCCATCCTGTCAGATTACATTCAAGCAACTCACATACTATCCCATTCCATTCCATCTCATCCCATCAAATCCCATACCATCCAATCCTATCCCATCTCATCCAGTCCCATCCCATCCCATCCCATCCCATCCCATCCAATCCCACCCCATCAAATCCCATCCCACCCCATCCCATCTTATTATACCTGATCCACCATAAACGCGAACGGTAGATAAGCTATCTTCTCCAGCGCCATTGTCATCAAGAAGTTCATGCTCACTTCGTAAGGGTCGTGTGTCCTGCAAAACAAAAATAAAAAAAAAAAATGAATAGGTACTAACGACTCCTTTGGCTCCGCTTGTGTGAATAAATGAAAACGGTAGGTAGCTAGGTAATCTCTTACAGTCCCGGGTTCTTCAAGCGGGGCGTGAAAAATCATCTATCAAGGCCGTCAAGTTAGGGACCACCATTTTACGTCCAATAGCATCGAGAATGGTGGTCTGTATCTTCTGAACTGCACGTCAGCTTTATTGCCATCTAGCGGGGTGCAGTCAATTGACGGACCAAATATAAAAAAAGTAATCCCCTTTTTCATGCGGAAATCTCCATCAACCAGGTGGGGGTGGTTATAGTCAATAAGGTATTTTTCTCGCACCCTGGTTGACCCCCCCCTGGTGTTGGAATGGGGTTGGGTTAGGGGTTTCCTCGGGGTTTATTATTATTATTCAGTTTTTTATCAAATTTATTTGTTTATCAAAGTTATATGTGAATGAAATGTTTTATAGCATTTATTATGCTAACTTTTAAATTCGACATACATCGGGAAAAAGAAACGCAAAAGTGGGACTTGAACTCACGACCTTTCCCGTACAGGGGGACTGCTCTTCCAACTGAGCTATTGAGCCACACCTGAATCACTTCAAATTTCCCTTCTCTTTATATCCGTCTTTAAGGGCTCACTTGAGCGCTTCTTTTTCCCGATGTATTTCAAATGTGAGGCAATTTTGACATGGCGTATGTTTGGGCCCGACACGATTTACGCGAGCAACGCGCAACAATTTGACGTTTGATTAAAATATTGCTAAATCTAGTTTAATTTTGATTTCAATCACTTTCTTACTTATTCTGGTATAGTCCCACTCGCTGTAAATGGGGCAAGTTGTACACAGACAGAGTGGCTGCATTCGCGACAGCCTCGTGGAACGCTGTGGACGATACAATATAAAATAATAATAATAAAGCCTCATTCACTCCTATTCATAACAAAGCATGCAATTAAAATTTAATAAACTATAAGTTAATTTTATAAGGGACCTCTCTACTGAGTAAAGGCCTCCTTCATTTGTCTCCACCTGTCTCTGTCTATAGCCTTTTCCGTCCAGTTGTCTCCCGATATCTTTGAAATCTCGTCTAATCTTCCCATTGGTCTGCCTCTTCTGCGCTTGCCGGATGGACCGTTCCATGTGGTAATCATTTTTGTCCATCTGTCCTATCCATACGTGAAACATGACCGGCCCATTTCCACTTAAGCATTTTACAATATAAATAACATAAATAAAATTACAATCACAAACTGAATAACTTTTCGAAGTATTCATCCGCGCGTAATAATGGTTTCAAAATTATGACAAAAAAAGGGACGTTTAAGGGACGAACATTGCATTGTATGTCATTCTCACTGCATTTAATTTCAGTGGAAGTCATTTTCACTGTATGCCATGTTCACTGTATGTGTCATTTTCACTGTTGGCCATTTTCACTGTGTCAATTTAACAATTATTTTTTTTAAAAAGAATATTAGAACCGAAGTTACTAATATTCCCTCTAACCTCTCCAACTAAGCTGAATTGCTTGTGCTAGGAGTGGGTTCACGTCGGTAGTGTAATGAGCAGGATTCGAACCCGGGACCTCTCGATCGTGAGGCTGACTCCTTAACCACTATGCTACCAACGCTTCACTGTATGCCATGTTCTGTTCACTGTATATTAATTTCACTGTTTGTCATTTTAACTGCATGTCATTTTCACTGTATATCATTTCACTTCACTGCATGTCATGTTATATCATTTTATACCAGGTTCTTCATTCAAATGTCCACTATAAGACTAGCGACTCACCCGGATTGGCTCCGTCCCTGAACAGTTGTGGTTGTTCGGAGTACTGCAGGTAATATTGGATGTGAGCCATTTCGTGGTGAGTGGAGACGAGATCTTGCATCGTTACTTCGGTACACTGCTTAATTCTGCAGAATAAAATATTTTTTATAATTAATTCTAACCACACATGGTTACTTTAGGCTTTAATGGGTCCAATTTTTAAGATTTTTTTGTAATTATGCAAGATATTTTTAATTAAAGTAAAGCCAGCGAAGCGAGAGAAAAAAGGTAAAAAAAATTTCACAAATTCCAAACATTTATCACTTCAAGTGCATTCCAGACAGGAATGAAATTGCTCATAAGATGGCACATCTGACAGTTTAGAACCGTTGTGCTGACAGCTTTCCTGTACTACGAAACACGCAACGACAGCTGTCGCTCGGCCATTGTCACATACTTGTGACGGGTGCGACAAGGACTTCGCTAGTTATCGCAACGTAACTCAGTAATGGTCGCTTTGTTTACCTTTTTTCTCTCGTCTCGTTTGCTTTACTTTAGTTAATTTATTAAAACACAAAAAATACAAAAATCAGGATATGAACCCTGTACCTTCATAACTCACCTATAATCAATCCTATTACAAAAATCCCACGCACTAGCGGTACACTGCACGCTTCTCTGAGAAGGTCTGACCAGCATGGACCCTCGCCAGAACTCTGGAGGAACTGGCTTCAGACCCATCGACGTGTAGAACTCTTCAGCCATTTGGAACATTCTGGAAGAATTAGAAACCTGTAGAAAGAAGATCAAGGAGACATAGGGTACAAAATGCTTCGATATTGCCATTGGGTTGTGGAGGTTAGATGGCATTGCTTCAAAGAAAATATCGATGTTCAGCCAAATCCGCAGTTAGACTGGTAAAGCTAACCCCAGACTCCAAGCTGAAAGCTTCGGATGCCACTGGGATAGCGCTAGGATGAAGAAGAAGAAGGCACACAATATTTGGGTGTATGGTATGGGGTCATATCAAGACTTTTGGGGACTAGCCATCCTGCTAGCCGGTACACCTGGTCATTGACAAACGAGGCTCCAGCGCAAGTTTTCCTGCGTCCTAGAGTTGGAAGGTCGGCATGAAAGGAACTTCATCCCACGCACACTCAAGCTGAGATGAACTTACGCTGTGGTTTTCCCAAGAGACTACAATATGAGGTTCTTCAAGAAGGTTGCCTCAGAATCGGCAGCACTCCTGGTGTTGATTACGTTTCTAGGCAGTGGTAACCATCCATCGGGTGGGCCGTGTGCTTGTTTGTCTCTGGTATAAAAAGGTCAGACGGCAGTTGCTCCTATAAATGCCATGGTAAATCAAATATGGCTAGAGTAACAGGAGAGCGAGCCCTGTAAACCAAAATACAAAATTTTTGATGTCCCTTTCATGGATGGGGCGAGTCAGGGTCCGTAAGGGATGGCCCTGGGTCAGCCGGGGTGCCAGGGATATGTCGAAGACAACCTCACCTCCGGTCTAGCACCACGACCCACAGTCGGCGTGCGGTTTTATCAGATATCTCATGATGAAGAATGTACAGAGAAGTATAATCTCCATCATCAGTCACCTGCCCTAAGGGTTAGAGAGCCAGGAGCTGTCAAATACCACCGCCTCCCTCCAGGAGAGGCGTTCAAACTTAAAGCTGAGGGCCAGTTCCTCCGTCATACGACGTCTGATCTCTCAATATCGAGAGGATATCCTGCACCAAGTTCGTCTATCAAAAGGAGTACCGGCTTGGCTCCAAAGGTCTTCATGATGTCCCATACACCCATCAGATCCTGTGAATACAGTCAGCATCACAACGCTGACCGCGCATAGTTTTGATGAAAAGAAGAACATACCTGAGTGGTGTGAACCCTTGTCGAAGCATCTCAGCAGTGACATCAACGTTGGGGCTCTGAGGGAACGGCATTACCAGGTCCATGATGGATTTCCAGTTCTGCGCCCACATGTTACCTTTGGATCAGAATACTTGTTCAGAACTGGTTATAAGATTAAGTCTACTGGCACCTTTCTCGAGAACAGCAAGCTAAAAGACTATAACTGTTCATGAGAAACGGCCTGGTGATAGACAGACTGACACCAAGGTCTTAGTAATGGAGTTCTGTTTTTACCCTTTTCTTGATGGATGCTATGAGGGTTAAAGTCAAAATCAAAGTCAAAAATCATTTATTCTGCATAGACCATTAAATCGGAACTTAAATAAATAAAATAAAAGCAAATGCAAATGGACGACCGGTTCGAAGCGCTCTACCCAGACCTGAGAAGGCACCGACAAGAAACTCAGCAGGCATTTTTGGTCTATTTACAAGCATTTACTTAGTCTAATTTTAAGCATTTACTTATGGTCGAGATACAATGCTTTGCTTGAGTAGCATAGTTGAGCGAACAGCTCATTTCCAAGCTTGTTTATCCTCTAAATATTCTTGGATTTTATAATAGCCTCACTGGCACAGTTTACTCTTAACACCTCAGCTATGCATGTGTTGTAAAAGAACTGCATTCCATACACGCTCAAGCTGTGGAATAATCTCCCTGCAGTGGTTTCTCTAAGTGCCTAATTTATTGAAGGGTATGAGAAGGTTAACAGAGTGTGACACCCCTAGTGTTGCACACGTCCTTATGCCACGCTAAGTTCTTCCCATCACGTGGGCCGTGTCTGTCACCGAAGTGGCATGAAAATCAGAGAATGGAGCTTATTGGAAGAAAGGAAATCTCTACAGAACTGCAAAGGTCTACTTACCCAGTAAGTGCGAAGGTATTGGCCCATCAGCTCTTACCGTAGCCTCTCCGTACCTCTGGACCAGTTTCCTCCTCACATAAGTGAACAGCTGTTTGTACAGAGGAGCTATTTGATTGTAGATCTCTTCGACACTTGCTCTGAATGAGCTGTCTTCGTAGGATGCCCTCATTTGTTCACCTGCGTCTCGGTACCCTGGTGTACCAAAATGTTACTGTGAGTTAAAGTCTTATGAATACCTATAGGACCTATGCGACACCTGTAAACTGGTACACCCACTTATTGAAGGAAGTAGCAGTGCTGCAGGATTTTCCCTCTGGATTGGGAGGTCATATGTCAGTCACTCTTATAAAACTATTATAGTATAAGCCAAATCAATTGTCGCGTGCTTCCTGGCAGAGTAGAATTTGGGCCATCCCATATCTTCCCATGCAACGTACAAGGCGACTAAGGGATAGGGCTGTTTAACATCAGACAGATACATGCCCCAGCCTCAGATGCATGGCTCCAGTCAACAATAGTGCCCGGAATACCGCAATAGGCTCATCCCCTATTACGTGGGACCGAATACCATTATTGGTGAGCTACTAAAACAGCTACCAAGTATGAACTTACCTCCCCATCTCACCCGAAGGGTATCGTAAGAGGCGACTAACGGAAATATACGCAGACCATATCACTGCGAGAGAAGGAACACTCTAAATAAAACCCTGTACCAACCCGTCTGGGCACCGTGGAAACAGTAGGCCACATTGGTGGAGGCCTTTGTGCAGCAGTGGACTGCGGTACGCTAATTGAGAGTTAGAACTCACCTGTAGCCACAGCTGCTTGATTAGCCAACCCCACATATCTCATGAACCGGTTCCTCAACTTAGGTCCTGTCTGGTCTCTGAAGTTCCTCCAAACATACAGCAGTTCACTCTCAATCCTTGAATGCGCCAGGATTCTGGATATCTCAGGGTCTAATTGCATATTACAGAAGTTTGAAGACTCTGTGGTTTCTGTTACAGGCTGGTAATGCTGGTAACCCTGATTGGAGAGCTGGTAACCCATGCCGTTGTCCTGGTACTCGTGACTGAAAGGCATCCGTGGTATATGAGGGTCGTAAGGTTTTTGGTTGTATGGACATATTTTGGCTGAGTTGTATATCTCTTTCATTTCCGTTATAATTTCCTGTAGCTGGAAAGACAATGATAGGTTAGAATTTTATGGTCTTCTTCGACAGAATCCATTTTTGGCAGACCTGATGGCAAGTGGTTACCGGTGGCAGGACGTATGAAACATCATGGGAGTCACACTCGTGCTGCCGACCCTGTGAGAACAGAGAGATTCTGTGCCGACAGTGCAGAAGACAAAGCAGGACAAGCCTTTGGTCTTCCCACTGACAGCACAAAAACTCTCCAGTGAATTCGTCTATTGATATAAAAAAATTTATATTACAAGCGTATGCTGCGATAAATGTGTGGTGGATGAAGAATGGATAAGATTAGAAATGAGTACCTACATTAGATGTTTAAGAGCACCAATCGCAGAAATTATCAACATCTTTTTTTCCTTTTTTCCCCAAGCGTAAGTCCCCTCGGATACCTCTCCCGCCGGAGCTGGATAGGGAGGTTATGTTGGACTCGAACAGACTAAAACTGCACGCCGACTGAGAGTCGTGGTGCTAGGTCCGAGGTGAGGTTGTCTTCGACATATCCCTCGCACCCCAGCTGACCCAGGGCCATCCCTTACGTTCTGGCCCTCCTCGAAAGGGGGACAACGGTATCACCGACTCGCCCTCGGAATGGTGATCATCATCATCTTAGCATTGTTACCGGTTCCCATCGGAGCCAGGGGTCCGCTTACTCCTCCTCTTGGTTTACCATAGACGGTTTCTATTGGAGTGATGGCCATCCGACATCCTAACCATGATTCCTGGAGAGCTTCCTTCGTGAATTAGTAGGTGTACCTACCAGATTTCATTTTATTGGTCCCCATATCCCTATCTTTTTTCCCATTCTATACTTTTCCCTTATCTTTCTCTCTTCAGGTAACGGTTCTTATGATAACCATCTGTAGCAAAGGGTGAAAATATTTCAAGAGGAAATCCGGTGGAAAAAGAACCTCATTCCCGATCTTGTTTGTTTGTAAAGTAAAGCCAACGAGACGAGAGAAAAAAGGTAAACAAAGCGACCATTACTGAGTTACGTTGCGATAACTTGCGATTATTTTCTCTGTCCTTATCGCACATTTCACACGTACACGACTATGGCCGAGCGACAGCTGTCGTCGCGTGTTTCGTAGTACCGGAAAGCTGTCAGCACAGTGGTTCTAAACTGTCAGATCCGCCATCTTATGAGCAATTTCATTCCTGTCTGGAATGCGCTTGAAGTGATACGTAATAACTTTCAAATATAAGTGTTTGGAACCGCTGAAACTTTGTTTACCTTTTTCTATCGCTTCGTTGGCTTTACTTTAGTCATACACTATATAACCCTTTGGGAAACCAGCAGGAATCAGGTTATAGGGAGTCCTTACCACTGATAACCACCTACCATCAGGCTAGTCATATACTCCTTTGAATCAAAGATCCACAATCTTACCTCAGCAAATTTATCATCCGGCAGCGCACTCCGGCTTCCCTGCACAATCTTCATCATCAAACGCCTCCCCTGAGGGTCTGACAGCCTTGAGCTGTCGTATGCTGCTGCCTTTCTCCAGGAAAGCCGTTCAAACTTGGAGCTGAGGGCCAGTTCCTCCGTCATACGACGCCGGTTGTAGTCTGTGATGTTGGTGACGAATTTCCATTGGGACATGGTAACCCTGGAAGAAGGGGGAGTATTTTACTAAGTGGACTTGTACCTTAGGATTACATGCAGTTCTGAGTTCATTGCCCGGGTGGGTCCGTATCAAGGAAATTTCAAATAACAGCTGCAGCATTAAGTATGCTATGCTAAGTAAGTATGCTATATAAGTATGCTATGTAGATACCAAGTCCGTTGCTCAAGCGAGATCACGTCTGGTTGATCATGGTATTTTTTGAGTGGAGCTTGGTGTCTTGCTGCGTGTGGGATGCTATTTCTGTAGAAGTTCATCATTCCCAAAAATCGACGTAGCTATCTTCACCTCCGCAATATATACAAATCGAATACATAGGGAAAAATTAAACTTCTCGGGCAGGACTCGCACCCATGATCTTCCCCTTAAAGGGGGAATGGCTTGAACAACTCGGCTACCGAGACACGCCCGATGAGATTCAAATATCCTTTCTATTTTTATCCGTCTTTAAGGCGACGGTAGAGTCATGAACCGATGTTCTTACGAACTATCGGAACCAATGAGTAATGTTACAATCATTTTTAAATTTTCCTTATGTATTTGAAATTTTGATTTGAAATGGCCAATACTGGGTTAAGCCGTCGGTCCCGGTTACGATACGAACATCTATGGCAGTCGTCACGGGTAGTTGGAGCCCTCAAAAGTCCAACAACTGGTGGTCTAACTGCTTCGATATCGCCTTTGGGTTGTGGAGGTCAGATTGCAATCGCTTCACAGAAAATATCGAAGTTTAGCCAAATCCGCAGGTAGACTGATAAAGCGGACCCCAGACTCCAAGCTGAAAGCTGTGGATGCGACTGGGATGAATCCAAGATGAAGGGATGAGATGAAGGAGAAGAGTATACCTAATTACCTGTAGCACATAGCAGATGCTTCTCTGTCATATTCACGAAGAAACTGTGACGCCTCCGCGGAGTTTGTGTTCGACCCCTGGAAAGGACAAGAGTAATTGATAACAGTAGTTCAACAATCAAGAGGGCTCGGGTTCGAATCCTGGCCATTACACTACCGACGAGAACTTTCGCCTAACAACAACGAGAACAGATGCCTTTTCACGCCCCGCTTAAAGGACCCAGGACTGTAGGAAGAAGGAAACACGTGAGCTGGCAGGGAGTTCCAGGTCTTAATGGTGCGGTATAGGAATGATACATCGAATCGCTTGGTTCTAGAAGGTATATTCTGCACTGTATGCGGGTGACATCTAAGCAGTGCACGTGTTGTCCTGGGGAGGAAAGGAGAGGAGAAGAGGAGAGGGTGGCAAGCCCTGACATAAAACACAAACTCAAATTTCATCTCTTGCTCGCTCTGTATAAATTTGTTATAAATAAAACCATATTTTAAAAAGAAGGATAATCGAGTTCACTGAGTTTCTTGATCTTCTCAGTAGAACAAACCTACCGAACCAGCAAAGGAATCATTTTCCAATGATTTATTTTATTTATTGTGGTTGTGATTTCTAACATTATTGTAAAATTCTGACGTTAATATGTGCTCTTTATGTGCCTAAACTGCATAAATGAAATTGATTCTTTGAAACTAGCAAAATAGTCTAGAATTGTGTAATAAAGATTTATTTCTAAGCCGTCTACAACACAAATCATGTTATATTGTTCAGCTGAAGGCCGAACTAATATAATTATTACTGAAACGCTCGTAATTCAAGTAATAGCGAAGAACTTCCGCCGATTTGAGCCACAATGACTTTGTTTTCATGACATCTTTTAGACCATGAGAATTACGTCTTTTATGGCCATGGCCTACAACTTAGAACGCCATGGCCACGTCACCAGCCATCAAAGCAGTTTGTATTAAAATGTACGGTGGCCAAGCCGTCGCCAAGTGAATGAGGTGCCTTACATTTAAATAATAACTGCCTTTTTCATCGTGCGAGAAATCTCCACGGATACCACCCCCAACCGGAGCCAGTGGAGGTGGTTATGTCGGAATCAAACCGACTAAAACGCACGACGTCTTTGGGTCTTTGGCTGCAGGAGGCGAGAATGCAGAAAGCATATCTCTCGCACCCCGGCAGACCCAGGACCATCTCTTTCGAGATAGCCCCCTTCGGGTTGTGGGGACTATAGTGTCCCCATCTAGCCCCAGGTACGGGGAGGCGCACTGTGCGCCGCCGTCGCGGCCTGCTTCTGCTAAGGTGACAGGCGGCTCCACCGATTACCCCCAGGCCAGCGCTGATGGAGGACGGAGGTCGTTCTGCGACCTCCGACGTCCGGTTCGCCTTCGTTCTTCGCGGGCATCCCGGGCCCGGAGTCTAGTCCGGACCCGACCGGCCGCCTCTTTCTCGAGCATTACTTGCTCGCAGAAGGAGGCGGCCGCACCCTAAGCGTTCGCGCATCGTACCATCGCTGTGAGCAAAGTGGCGAGTGTTAGGACTCCCACCCCCAGAGCCGCCACTAGGACCCGCCTCGGCGTGTCCCACGCCGGGCACTCGGTCAGCGAGAAGAGACAGTGTGGATAGGCTTAGGGTGTTCGTGACATCTAGTGGGGATTGTTACTTATTTTTCCAAAAATCCCCACTGGGCTATTTAACTGGTGGGGATTAAAGAAAAAAAAGTAACAATCCCCACTGGTAGGAATTTGTCGGTGGGGATTTCTGGAATAAACCGATATTTCTGTTGCTGTTTAAATAACTATATCATTGTATAAGAGGGTGCAGCGGGAACGGGATCGGACGCCACGCGGGTGGAAAATAATTGGCGGTACGAAGTTCGCCGGGTCCGCTAGTCACTTATAATCAGGTTTGTATAGACAAAACCACGTGGCTAGTACCACTTTCTTTGCATCCATTGTTCTGATACACCCGACCTTAAAGACGGAAGTTCCACAATGGACACTTTCGTTTTTGTTCATAAAGTATTTAACACTAAAATGTTTTGTGATAAAATCGAATCTACATTTTGTACACCGTTAATGAGATTGTGATGTAAGAAACACTGGATTTAATTATAGTTACAATCTATACATATAAAATTACTTGTCCCGACTGACTGACTGACTGATTCATCAACGCAGAGCCTAAACCGCTGGACCTACAAACTTGAAATTTTGACAGTAGATGCATTTTATGATATAAGCATCCACTAAGAAAGGATTTTTCGTAATTCTGCAGAAGTTTGTATGAAAGTCCGTCATTTTCAGAGCTATATGCACTAAATTTCTTAGACCTGTGTCTTTTAAGAAATAAATGAACACGTGTATCAGTGTTTTTCAATGTTTAACTTCTAAGAGGGTAAAATAGGTGATAAACGTTCGTATGAAAAGTTCGTCATTTAGGTCACTGTCAAATATGCAATACGAAATTTTCCCGGGCGAAGCCAGGGTGGGTCAGTTAGTATCTATATATACACGCTTGGGAACCTCCGAAGGGGTAGTATTGCTATGATTTTCGGCCCCTTGACTATGTATGACTTTGTCTTGGGCTGTATGTTGACTGTCGGATGGAGAACATCCCTATCCCTTAGTCGCCTTTTACGACACCCACAGGAAGAGATGGGGTGGTCCTATTCTACTCCACCGGGAACCAACACGGCGATATGTTATGGTAAAAGAAAAAGTATTTGATTATAAAAGAAATTTTATAGCTATTATTATGCTAAACATATCTACAATTCAATTAATTGCTCAGGTGGGGTTGAAGAACCCCATATTGTAGTTGCTCAGGAAAACCACAGCAGGGAGTTCATTCCACAGCTTGAGCGTGTGTGGGATGAAGTTCCTTTCATACCGCACTGTGCGCACCGTTTTCGGCCGTGATGTGTGAGGATGAATTCCCTGTTTATGGCGAGCGGTGCGATGATAGAATGTAGCTGTAGATAACATGTCGAACATATGTAGGTGCCTATCTCCGTCACCCAAAAACAGAAGTATCTAATTTCTTTTCGCCTCGGGCAGTGATCATCACAATAAACACTCAAAGAATGATGGTATGCTGATGGACACCATGACCTCAATTACGAAGCTTATATTTCTTTGTCTTGTCACGCCAGAAGGTTACATAATTACACATAAATATAATATGGGCGACATTTTTTTGTGGATCAACCTTCACGGTATGAACTCCGTGGCCGTGATGACAAATTGTATGTGAAATATGAAAAAAAAAAATTGGGGAATTACTTTTTATGGTCAGTAAGTTTTGGGTTTCTTGTTAAGTTCATCATCAGGCGAGGTGTAGTCATATTGACGTGTCCACTATTATAAAATGCTGCGTAGGTAGGTACGAGTACCGGAGTAAGAGATAAAGGGTCCCCAAGATGGTAATAGGCTCGCCCTCTATGCCGCCATGGGACCAAAAATCATAATTGGCGCAACGACTTGAACCGACTAAAAGCACACATTCGTCTCGGGTTTCAATTACCGGGGTGTAAGGTTACCCAATAAGTCATTTCCCTGATACTCCCCGTGATCTTGGGTCATTTGTGGATGTTCCCCCGAGTATGGGAAGCAATACTCATCGAGTCCAGATCCGGACCAAATGTCAGACCAATCAGTCAACAGCACTAAGGCAATTTTGCGTATGTACCTAATTTGTAATTCCATGTTGTAACACATTCTGCATAATGTCCTCCATATCTCATAGACATGAGTTTCTCAACAATGAGTTCTCAAACCGATCAAGATAAAATTAAAAAACATTACTGCAAGACAAAGTTACCCGACCGGTAAAAACTATAATTAAAAAAACCAAAATATCTATTGTAGTGTATCATTGTCTATGCATGATTAGATATATAGGCAGTTTAGGTAGGCATATTGGGTAGGTACATGTTACATTACATAGTAAGTAGTCTATTAATATAATGGCCGACTCTTGATGTAAAACGATAAATAAGAGATAATTACAATACTCACCATTCTAAAGTACTCCTGAGATTGTGCATACCGTGTGAAGAAAGCAAATAATATAAGACGCCACAGAGTCGCGCGTTTCAAAGTGTCCATTTTTAAAAGTAATAACAACTGTCAGTTGAATTCATCAAAAAAAGCACTTATTATCTTCAAACATTAATTTTTAAACTTTTAAACTATTTGTTAACTTATAATTTATTAAGAAAAACATTTTTAATAATTAATACTCATTTTAAATACTAAGAATAAGTTTGTACAATTTGCGCGGCAATTTTTGACAGGCGTTTTTTTTTTCAAATATTTTTAATAGAGGCAACGGTAACACAGCCTAAAGTTTTTGGTATTATTAATAGTTTTTATACATTATTGGTATAGAAAACTGTCCTGTGGGCTTTCTTGTCGTCGACTGGAGTAATATTTCCGTTGCTTTTGTTTTGAGCATGCTTTGTTGAACACGCTGCGAGTTGAGGGGAGCGGCACGAGCTACAATACATCTTAAGATTGTTTAAATGGATAGAATTTTCCGCTGTGGACACTGGCGACATATAAAATAATAAATAAATATTCCACACCATTCTACACAACGCTATCTAGAACCATGTTACAGTTTAATAACTTGTGTTATGGAATCTAGAATGCAGATAAACATACATAAATACTTTTTTTTGTAAACACATACATATTATACATAGAAACACCCAGATCATGCAAATATTCATGTATACAAATATTTGCACTGAGAGGGGATCGAACCCGCGCCTCCTGCGTAGCGGCCGCGTTCACTACCGCCACGCCACAGAGGCTGTCAAAATAACTCCGATGTTAATATAGACTAAATTTTGTTTATTTCCATATTTTGAGGGTAGGCTTATTTGTAGAGACTTCACCTTTAGTTTAATATCAAAGGTAGTCATCATCATCTTTGCGTTAGTCTCTAGCTGTGTCCGAGGCTTTTCACCTCTCGCATTTATTATTGAGTTAAATTGAATCGGAACTAAGACATGACTTATTTTCATTCTTTCTTCTTTCTTCTCTCTGTAGATAACAGAAACAATTCAGTCAATCCCGGTAACAGTCAAAGATTGCAATTTTGAGTCCAGAGTGCACTCTCAACGCCTCTTTTATAAAATGTTATTAAGTAGACTTACGCGAGCACCTGCGAGAGATACCTGGTGATGTATACAGTATTCAAAGTCATCGCATCGGATATATCTTGAGACAATAATATCGTGTGTAGCAGTCCGTGTCGCACCATCGCGTGCTGTGCTGCGACATACATGTCCAAGACTAGCGAACAGTTATGTCTAAAGACTTCGTTTTATACCTACATTCATCCAGGAAAGTGTATCGGGCCACTGCAATAAACGCCAAATCAACTAAAGGAGGACGGCCGCGTTGTATGGAGCCTCGGCTTAGGCGTGTACATTTTTTTATTGAAATCAAAATACTGCTATTCGTTAGCTTAAGCTATATATATACCAATAATATAAATAGTTTAGTATCAACTTAATTCAAATTCCACATGAAGAATCGGGTTATCCATGTTCAAGCGTAAGTCTTCGTGTGACCGGGCAAAGTATCCAAAGAATTGCCAGGGTCAATGTTTAAAGAAGATACAGGGTCCAATAGCAATCCAGGGTCATCGTAAGAGTTATCGCAATCCATTTTATATCACATTATTCAAATCTATTCAAATAATAACGAGAAATGATAGCAGCTGTACACGTCAAGCGAATGACATGACATTAGTCGAGTGTTAATAGACTAAGAAAATAGAATACCCACACGCTTTATCATTTTTCAATTTAATTTATTTTAAGGCATACATTTTGGTCTCAAATAAAAAATATTTTGATAGTAAATGAAAAATAATCATAACTTATGAGCGTTACAGTCTTCGACAATATCTTGATAATTATATTTTTATTTATTAGTCAGTGGTTTTATTTTATTTTTTCCACAGTTTTTTTATGTGTGCAACATTAGCTGCCTTTTTGATAATGGATGTATCCATTTATTGTGATTAATCATATTAAATACTTCCAAATACTTTTTCAATATGGGTTCTCTTGATACTACATTATTTTGCCTAATATTATTTCACAATAAAAGAAGACTATAACCCTTTTCATTTTGCTACAAAACAGCTGCACAGCAGAAAGCCGACTCTGGCCGTCCTCCTTTGAGGAGTAAGAGAGAGGGCCCCCTTTTTTGGTGCGGATATATACCACCCCCGTCGCTTGGGTCTTCATGATGACGGGTGTAAGGATAAGGTTGCCTAGAGAGCACATTCCTTGCACCTGTTGACCCTTTTTTTACGTGGTGGAATGCGTTTAAGCACTTCGCTCACTTCCCACGGGGGCAGGGAGTGGGCCTAGTGTGGGACTCCTAGCCCCCGAAGGAGGGCAGACTACCCATTAAACCACCACGGTGTCCGTCGTCACCACATATCGACGATGGCGGGAACAACATCTTCCGCGTCGTGTGGGTCGCCCGCCACTGATCGGCGGCAGGCCCGTCTCTAGTGCGGCAGAAGAGGAGTCCTTCTGCCACCCACCTTTTGACCCTGGGTTATCTACAGTTTTAAGTTGCCTTGGTCCGCTTCACCGGCAAGGGTGAAGGGGTGATAGGTACGCGAATATCCTTGGTAGGGAGAGAGTTCCGGGCCCCACAGCCCAGGAGGAAGGGCGCCGGGTGGCAAAATTCATCTACCTGAAAAAGGCGGCTGAGAGGAAGGCGGAGGATCACATTGGGACAGACCTATGTCCAGCAGTGGACTGTGATGTGGGTATTAAATTCACCTCTGCCTAACCCTCCGGGAATAAAGGCATGATTATATGTATATATACAGTATGGATACGACATATAGGCATTTACGGAAACAGTGAAGCGTCCTGGTCCATAGGAATGAAACAAAATTAAATTTAAACTCAAATTCGCAGATTAAAAAAAAACTAAATTTCCTAACAAAGTAATTATTAAAATAAATGTTGAAAATGTAACCACTTTTATAAGTCATTGATTCATTCACAAAAATACACACGCTTAGAATTTGCACAATTACTTACGATAGGTACAGCAGCAAAGCGGCAACGTGCCGCCAGCTGACGCGCGCTCGTGACCTACCTACTAAGGTAAGATTAGGCACCTATCACGAAAGTTCACTTATCTTTATAAACACCACTTTTTCACGGCAGTGCTTAAAAATGTGAATCTAAATTTTAGAAATGCCCGCCACTAACTTGAAAACATAAAATGATATCGCCAAACTAACTGTTCAACAGATTTCGGTTAGGTACCTACCTTGCTTTCAATTTATCAAATGCCTCAATAATACGGCTGCGAGTCACTTTCAGAGACACGTTAGGTACACTATACACTTCGTTGTTTTTTCAAAAAAAGAATACGTAACAAAACTCGCACAACAAATTTACTAGGTAGGTATTTAGACTCATTTTCACCGTTAAAATTAAGGATAGAATAGCTAAACAAAAAATAAACACAATTCACAAACACAAAAAGAATAGATTAGTGTCAATTTCACTTTAAAAACAAATTAATACGAGAAAATAAACCGAGAGGATCAAAGAACGACACGCGGTCCCCAGTGACGTCGCGGTTACTGACAACATTCCAGAAATTATCGAAACATAAAAAAATTGTACCTAGGTTAATAAGGTAAAGGCACCAATATCCATCTTTGAATATGTTTATTTTAGAATATTTTATTTATTATTAACCTGATTGATGAATAGTTGGAAGGTATTTATTGTCAATTTTCATGGTGTTCATTATCATGTCATCGTGCGTAGTTTTCCTGTCAGAGTTGGAGGGTAGCCCGGTAGTCGCTCCCACAAAAGCCAAGATAAACCAAATGAAAATAAAGATTAGGAAAGCAGCCCTCAGGCACCAAAGTACAAGATATGGATGCAACCGGGATTAACACTGAAATTATGAGCTTTAAATTCTTCATTACGTAGATATTAATACTCTTAATTATTGAATTTGTTATGGAAAAATTATAAAGAAATCAAATACACAAAGTAATCTGTAAGTAAACAAAGTTAATCATTGATAAGTAGGTACCTACTTATCAAATCAAAAAGTTTTATGTGTAATCAAAACAAACATTATTCTCTGTACGAGTAACAGACTGCCGTTAATCAGAAATTTACCCTACCGGCGGCACCCTTTGAGGTATTATGGTCTCTCTCATTACAATCGTATTTTTACGAAATTGATGAATGGAAAAACGAATGAATACACAGAACGGCAACGTCGCATCGTGCAATTTTAATAGTAATAAGGGTTTCCATCTGCAAAATCCGTAAACCAGGACAAGTTTTTTTTTATACTACTAAGGTGGCAGATAAACATACGGCACACATGATGGAAAGTGGTTAACGTGGCCTATGGACGTATGCCACCCCAGGGGTGTTACAGTTGGGCTGCCGAGCCTGTAAAAACGTCGGACGCCAGTCATCTCCGGAAAAGTCAAAACCACCAGATACGATAAGAAATCGTATCCGGGATTTCGTGCATGCATACCCCACATTCCCAAGAGGTTCGCTCGTTCACTAGTGTACCGGAGCCGGACATGGCTAAAGAAGAACCAAGTAGGCAAGTGGAGGTATCGTGGAACATCGGCACGCCGCGTATGTACTTTCCAGGCGGACGGTGGCCGTGACGGCCGGCGGCAGTTACTCTAAGCTCATTGGGGACATCTACCTGCTGATGGTCTCACATGCACCACATGGGCAGGTCGGAGTGGGCATAGTGCTCTCGGGTGATACGTGGCTACAAATCCGGGGAAACTCGGACGGATGGTAACCCTAATGGTAGTATTTTCGTGCAATTTAGAGTTCATTGATAACTGCGATTCTACGGAGTGTTTAAAGTTGTTCAAAATTTTGTAATATTAAAACCCTAGTTTCTGCCCTTAATACTGGGCCGATTTTGTTCAAATTTTTCCTATTTGAAGCTATGGGGGTACCAAGTATATGGTTTCAATTAATGCCTATATGTCGTATCCATATTGTACATATATAGGTATGTTTTTGTTTGTAAGTCGCTTCAAAAATAATAAACTGTACCTATAAAAGGACAGTTGTCCTATCTCTTTCATAATCTTTGACACACTTAAGAAACAGAGACGATTTTCACAATGTGATATCATCTATACTACTATCACAGTAACTATTATAAAGCTGAAGAGTTTGTTTGTTTGAACGTGCTAACCTCAGGAACTAGGTACCTACTGACTCGAATTGAGAAAATATTTTTGCTGTATGAAATTTGAAAGCATTTATAATGCCAACTAGAAAGATTACGGTGGAAAAAAAATAATTGGTTCAGACGGGATTCGAACCCGTGATCTTTCGCTTACAGGGCGAATACTCTGACCACTGACCTACCGAACTATGCTTGAATCCATCCAAATTTATTATTTTACTGGCTTATACTCGCGGGTCCGCCCGCGTGGATGTCGGTTATCGCGACCACACATAGCCTATGTCCTTTCTCATGATCTCTAATCTACCTCTATAGGTACCAAATTTCATCAAAATCTGTTCAGTGGTTTAGGCGTGCGTAATGTACAGACAGACAGAGTTAATTTTCGGATTCAAAATTCGGGTTCAAATCCCACGTGAACCAATTAAATTTTCCTATCTATAACGAATTATTTTTGTGTTGTTATTTCATAGTTCGTTTATCGAGGAAGGGTTATAGGCTATAATATGATCACATCATACTAATACCCAAGCAAGCGGAGCAGTAATCATAATGTCAACAAATCCTGTAGATTCCCGTATTTGAAAATAATAAATGGCGGGCAAATGTGCTTTTTAAAACCATTTAGGTTGTTGTGACAGACAAGCACACGGCCCACCTGATGGAAAGTGGTTACCGTGGCCTATGGACGTGTGCAATACCAAGGGAGTCACACTCCCTCCGACTCTGTAAGAACAGAGAGTTTCTGAGCCATCAGTGCCGAAGACAAAGCAGGACAAGCCTTTGGTCTTCCCACTGACAGCACAAACACTCTCCAGTGAGCTCTGGCTTCCCTACTCAACGACGGGAACACAACACGAGGTTATTATGGCCGCGGTATTTCGTAGGCAGTCGGACTGCTTAATTGGGATAGGAATACTGTCATGTCCTACTTCCTAGTAGGAATGGCACGAGCGGAACTTTTTTTTTTCGTGCGAAAATCCCCTCTGATACCCCCCTGCCGGAGCCGGAAGGGGAGGTTATGTAGGGCTCGAACCGACTAAAACCGCACGCCGACTGAGGGTCGTGGTGCTAGACCGGAGGTGAGGTTGTCATCGACATATCCCTCGCACCCCGGCTGACCCAGGGCCATCCCTTACGGTCTAGCTCTCCTCGGGAGGGAGGACAACGGTGTCCCCTACTCGCCCCCGGAATAGGGGGCACGAGCGAAACTGGGTGGGTCGTCTAGTATGCTCTAATTGTTACCTAATTACCTTATTAATTGTCTTCATCTACCGTGTGGTGAAGGAACTGACGGAGAAATAATTTAAGTATCACAACCCCATTTTGAAGGGTGTCGTAAGACTAACGGATAAATACGCAGATTATATCACTGCGAGAGAAGGAACACTCGAAATAAAACCCTGTACCAACCCGTCTGGCCAGCGTGGACACAATAGGGCAGATACTGCCAACATTGGGAGAGGTACTTATATGTACAACCCATTGGTCGTCTAGTAAGCACTAGTAATTACCTACTTAGGTATTAATTGTTGATTGAGATAATGAGAGATGAGATTCGATGGTGATGGTGATAATAACTGTCACGATATACATAATATTATAATAACGTCTTTCTCTCTCTGGGGTAGGTAGAAATAACAGCTCACCATTTGCTTCAAAACTTCGACTTCTACTGTTCGAATGTTTCTAGCATTGAACCAACCAAATGTGCCAACATTTATCCGTGAAAGCCTCAATGGCGTAGCGGTAGAACATTCGACTGTTACACAAGTGGCGGTGATTCTATTCCCGCTCAGTGCAAATATTTCTTGCTTTGTTATAAAGAGGTTATAGATAGTTCAAATTTGTTTAATTTAACTTTATTATTTATATTATTTGTTCATTTATTGAAAATGGCTACTGTAGATGTGGCTTTATAATGGATTTTAATACACACGTTGGTTCTAAAAAATCAATTTTGTAAATATTCTAGGATCAAGGATTAAAGTGGACATAAAAGTGTAAAAAGATCCATCAATGGATTTTTGTAATGGATCTTAGTGGATGGAGGGCAAGTAGGTATTTGTATGCATGGACATGTCTACTTGCAATGGTCTTTTTTTTTTTTTTTTTTTCGTGCGGAAATCCCCTCGGATACCCCCCCTGCCGGAGCCGGAAGGGGAGGTTATGTCGGACTCGAACCGACTAAAACCGCACGCCGACTGTGGGTCTTGGTGCTAGGCCGGAGGTGAGGTTGTCAAAGACATATCCCTCGCACCCTGGCTGACCCAGGGCCATCCCTTACGGTCTGGCCCTCCTCAGGAGGGGGGACAACGGTGTCCCCAACTCGCCCCCGGAATGGGGAGGCGCGCTATTTAGCGCGCCGCCGCCGTGGCCTGCTTCTGCTGGGGTGACAGGCGGCTCCACCCGTCACCCCCAGGCCCGCGCTCATGGGGGACGGAGGTCAGTCAGTGCCCTCCGACGCCCGAGTTGCCTGCGCGCGCGGGCGGCGCGATCCGCGAGTCTTTCTCGCTCGCGCCGCCTCTCCCGCTCCGCCGTCTCCTTCACGACCATTACCTGCTCGCTGAAGGAGACGCCGGCCGCCCACGCGTCCGCGCAGCGGACCATTGCTGTGAGCAGGGTGGCGAGGGTGAGAACTCTCACTCCCAGGGCCGCCACTAGCTCCCGCCTCGGTCCGGCCCATGCCGGACACACTTGCAATGGTCTAGGTGCTTCGGAGAGCACATTAAGCCGTCGGTCCCGGTTGCCTTACGAACATCTATGGCAGTCATTCCGGGTAGTTGGAGCCCTCAAAAGACCAACTATTCTATCTATAGAACTTCAATATCACCAATGGGGTGTGGAGGTCAGTTGGCAGTCGTTTCACGGAAAATATAGAAGTTCAGCCGCACCACAGAAAGCCGATCCCTAATGAGTTGGGTAATGGCTTTTTTTTCGTGCGGAAATCTCCTCGGATACCTCGCCCGCCGGAGCCGGAAGGGGAGGTAATGTCGGACTCGAACCGACTAAAACCGCACGCCGACTGTGGGTCGTGGTGCTAGGGCGGAGGTGAGGTTGTCTTCGACATATCCCTCGCACTCCGGCTGACCCAGGGCGAGCGGTCTGGCCCTCCTCGGGAGTTGGGTAATGGCACAAATAATGATGATTTTAATTCGACCACTTCTCAAAGGCAATCTACAAATACACCTTCAACGGAACAGACTCATCTCCGCCCTGATGCACACAACTGTCGCACACAAAAGCCATATTATGCGTCGAGCAACAATGTGATAGACAGACCGTATCGCGGGAGTCACGTTTCTTTTCAAAATGGACGCCAAGATGGCGCCCGGTTGTGTCATTCATAGTTTTGTTTAGATTAGATGTACCTACCTAATTTAAGCGCTATTCTAATTTATCTCATTAACTATAATCTCGCCCCTCCCCCTCCCCTTCACTAAATAACTAATCTAACCTTCTAATATAAGTTACTACTACCATCATTACCTATAGTCACCCCAATAAATACCTAGCGACCTCTATAAACGATTAAACCTACCCTCCACCTTGAGGTTGGCAGAATAATGGAGACAAAGAGGCTAATCGCAGAAATTGGCCGTTATGGTAACTTGTATGAACAAGATATAGTGACGTCATAAAATTTAATAAGTAGTCAAACACAACACAAGTGCAGTGATATACACGCATCAGCTTAGAGTGCTAGTGTATTAATCCATACTAATATTATAAATGCGAAAGTAACTCTGTCTGTCTGTCTGTCTGTCTGTCTGTATGTTACGCTTTCACGCCTTAACCACTGAACGGATTTTGATGAAATTTGGTATAGAGGTAGATTAGACCATGAGAAAGGACATAGGCTATGGTCACGATAACCGACATCCACGCGGGCGAAGCCGCGGGCAAAAGCTAGTTAATAATAAATAATAATAATATTTTAAGTTGGGTGGATGATTAAAAATAAATACATACTAATATTATAAATGTATGAGCAACTCTGTCTGTCTGTATGTTACGCTTTCACGCCTAAGCCACTGAACCAATTTTGATGAAATTTGGTAGTCCGGGTGAGGTCCGGTAGCTTAGTGGTCAAAGCATTCTCCCTGTAAAGCCCACCATTCACTACACGTACCGCGAGCCGAGCCACGAGCCGCACCCGTCCGCGGACAAATCCATCATCGCCCACACACTACGCGAGCCCTCCAGTCGCTCATGAACGTTGGCGAGCCCTGCATGTGCTTTATAGCGCGTGCGGAGAAAGGAATGGTTGAATAAAACAGCAAGCAAAATACCTACACACATGCATTTAGTCCTGTGATTATAATAATAATAATATATTTATTTATTCAAGTAACAATAACTCATATTGGTTAATTAAATAATAATAATAAAATTATTAAGAAACTAACCGACCATACTTCTTCACCCCCGTGGCACCCCTTTAAGCCTATTTATGTAGACCCGTTATTAATCAATTTATAGAAATCTGTCGAATTTGTTAGTATTTACCTATGCTTACTGCTCCGCTCCCTCGAGCAGTAGCGTGTTGATTATAGCTTAACCTTTATCGATAAACGTAAGTTATTCAATACAAAAAATATTTTGCAATTTGAATCAGTAGGTCTTGAGGTTAGTGTGTTTAAATAAACAAACTCATCAGCTTTATAATATTTGATGAACTACCATAATAATAATACTATTATGATGATAAAGCTTTGCTTTTTACTTTCCACAAGTACCTATGTTTTTTTTAAATCTGAATAAATTGTACATTAAACTGCATAACCTATATACTTGTTCTACTGTAAATCTCTTGGTGTACAATAAGAATTACCTATCTAAATTCATGCCATAACACTTGTTGATCATCGAAAGACATGTTATTGTTGTACGTAGTAAGTACCTGAGCTTACGAGAGCGCGATGGCGTACGTACGTACGGCTCGGCTCACGGCTAGCGTCTCCGGGCGCCGAGCCACGAGCCGCACCGAGGATCACCACATACACACGGAGGTTCGTCGTCGTACTTATCGCCAGCGACAAATCCGGCGGATTGGTACGTCAATGAATGCCGGGCTTAAGTGAAAGATCGCGGATTCCAATCCTTGACTGATCAAAAAACTTTCCTATCTCATTCAATTCATACTATTATCACAGTCTAACAATTCATACTACATAGTACGCCCATACATTTTACTCGGTACTAAGGATTCAGGGCTGTCTCATTTGTAATCACACTAATCACGTGATTAGTGTTTTATCAAGACTCGTTTTGTTTGTTAAAATTGTTTTTTTTTCGTTTTCTATATTTAGCTATCCAAGATGGCGGACACGGAATTTTTACCAAAATCGATATGGGTATCACTTTCAGGGTTTTTGGGGTCGCTGATTGCGAATATAACATCCATTTGGTGATCCAAGATGGCGGACTCAAAATTACCACTAAAATCGATATAGGTATCGCTTTTGGGGTTTTTGGGGTGGCTGATTGCGAATATAACATAACATCCATTTCGCGATTCAAGATGGCGGACACGAAATTTTCACCAAAATCGATATTGGTATCGCTGTCAGGGTTTTTTGGGTCGCTGATTGCGAATATAACACCCATTTCGCGATCCAAGATAGCGGACTCGAAATTTTCACCAAAATCGATATGAGTATCGCTTTCAGGGTTTTTGGGGTCGCTGATTATGAATATATCATTAATTTAGCTATCCAAGATGGCAGACTCGAAATGTTTACTAAAATCGATACGGGTATCGTTTTCAAATCGAAATCGAAATCGAAACTGAACCCGAAATCTAAAAACTCAGACTTAAAATATTACGTTTGCTTGAACATAATTGGTTGAGTAGAACCGGAGATATAACCAAAAGTCGCAATAGCTGACATACATGCGAGCGGAGCCGCGGGCATCAGCTAGTAATTTATATTAGCTTGAGTTGATGTGCCTAACAAAGGGAACAAATAGGGGTTATGTTACCTATATAGAATATTACAGAAAATTAAATTTTAAATAAAAACTGAAGTGACAACCCTGACAAAACTGCAAAAGGCGGCATTTCCGCAAACATCAAACGCGATGAACTACTGTAAGATCTCCCGTTATACTGTGCTATTATTATAGATATGCGAAAGTTAAGGCCAGGTAGGCCGGATTTTGAGTTTTTTAAAAGCATTTGAATCATAGGAAAAAGCGTTTTAAATTTCGAAAAAAAGATATATATTAGATATGGATCCAGTCTAGTCAAATTCGCATTCAGTTACCAGATCTGATGAACTTCACTCGATAGAAAAAAATCCCAAAGTTACCCCTTTTCGTTATTTTTTTTG
This sequence comes from Eilema sororculum, assembly GCA_914829495.1. Lineage (NCBI taxonomy): Eukaryota > Metazoa > Arthropoda > Insecta > Lepidoptera > Erebidae > Eilema > Eilema sororculum. Next base: position 1,880,163 of record OU618560.1, on the reverse strand, counting down.
AATATTATGACTAAATTACTTATGCTTTCTATAAAATTTTTGTACTAAACTAAAGCCACTACATATGTCTAGACATTTTCGCAGATTTTGACTATATTATGAAATAATTTTTAAAGTTATATTTAAATACCTACTAAATTCGCGAGTGCTCGCGCCGCTGAGGCCCGAAAAGTTGCGCCAGTCGCGCGCTGGCGCTTACCGAAGTAGGACCTGTGCCAGTTTTTGCGCGACAGTTTCGTGCACCAATCAATCGGTTTTACGTATTTATAATAAATTGTTGCAAGTCATTCAATATGGGCAATAAACAACGCAAGCTAAAGAAGTCGTGGAAAGCCATAAACTAAATTTCTAACTCCGATTGGTAATTTAAAAAATGATCATACCTAAATATTACGCTCATAGCGCCATAGTATAAGAATATCAGTATTACTACTGAAGATGCTACTTACGATTTTCTATAATTCATATTTTATCTATATCAGTACAGGGGTACCTAACCTACAATATTCGTACATTGTATATAATTTGTGTGTGTGTAAATAAATATAAATTTAGTTTTAGTTTAGGATAGAATAATTTTAATATTTAGGTAGGTTAGTTTAATTATTGGCCTTTTTTTATCGTGCGCAAAATCCTCGTGGATACCACCCCCACGGAGCCGGTGGAGGCGGTTATGTCGGACTCAAACCGACTAAAACGCACGCCGTCTTGGGTCCTTGGTTGCCGGAGGTGAGATTGCCGAAAGCATATCTCTCGCACCCCAGCATACCCAGGAGAATTACTGGCCTTGGGTCAGCCGGGGTGCGAGGGATATTTCGATGACAACCTCACCTCAGGCCTAGCACCACGACCCACAGTCGGCGTGCCCACAGTCGGACTCGAACCGACTAAAAAGTCGGTTCGAGTCCGACATAACCTCCCCTTCCGGCTCCGGCAGGGGAGGTATTCGAGGGGATTTCCGCACGAAAAAAAGAAGGTACAGTGTAAATTTATATAAATACTTCATAAAAACTAGCACCACGACCCACAGTCGGCGTGCTCACAGTCGGACTCGAACCGACTAAAAAGTCGGTTCGAGTCCGACATAACCTCCCCTTCCGGCTCCGGCAGGGGAGGTATTCGAGGGGATTTCCGCACGAAAAAAAGAAGGTACAGTGTAAATTTATATAAATACTTCATAAAAACTAGCACCACGACCCACAGTCGGCGTGCCCACAGTCGGACTCGAACCGACTAAAAAGTCGGTTCGAGTCCGACATAACCTCCCCTTCCGGCTCCGGCAGGGGAGGTATTCGAGGGGATTTCCGCACGAAAAAAAGAAGGTACAGTGTAAATTTATATAAATACTTCATAAAAACTAGCACCACGACCCACAGTCGGCGTGCCCACAGTCGGACTCGAACCGACTAAAAAGTCGGTTCGAGTCCGACATAACCTCCCCTTCCGGCTCCGGCAGGGGGGTTTCCGAGGGGATTTCCGCACGAAAAAAAGAAGGTACAGTGTAAATTTATATAAATACTTCATAAAAACTAGCACCACGACCCACAGTCGGCGTGCCCACAGTCGGACTCGAACCGACTAAAAAGTCGGTTCGAGTCCGACATAACCTCCCCTTCCGGCTCCGGCAGGGGGGTTTCCGAGGGGATTCCCGCACGAAAAAAGTTGTTAATCTCGTTAACTTTAGGTATTTAACTGCCCTGTCGACGACGAACGGTGCGATTATATAAAGTAACCGTTAGCATCAATTCAATCAAATGTTTGTAAAATTACAAGCATTATTATTATTATAATGTAAGTTTTTTTCGCGCATATATATAATATATATATATATTTATATATATAATCATATAACTAAATAAAGTTAAAAAAACTGCATTTAATTTTCTAAGTCAAATCAAGTTTTCCTACTGCATATTTCTATACTGTGACGCAAGTCGGGGTCATCGCCGAGTTCACCGTCACTGCGTTCGCGCGTAATATTTTACGAGCGGCCGGGATCGCTATAAATGCCTACTTTTGCAGGAATAGAGGGCCTTAAGCCCACCATTCACTACACGCACCGCGTGCCGAGCCTCGAGCCGCACCCGTCCGCGGACAAATCTCTCATCGCCCACACACTACGCGAGCCCTCCAGTCGCTCATGAACTTTAGCGAGCCCTACACATGCTATAAAGCGCGGGCGGAGAAAATAATGGTTGAATGAAATAGGAAGCCAAATATTATCATGTGATTATGTCAAGTATTAAAAAACTAACCAACCAAACTTCAACCCCATGGCACCCCTTTAAGCCATATACCTATTTATGTAGACCTGTTATTTATTAATTTTCAAATAAGTAATAGGAATCTGTCGAATTCGGTGACATTTATGCTTACTACTCCGCTCCCTTGAGCAGTAGCGAGAGTAACATTCATCGATAAACGTACTATTCAATACAAAAAATATTTTTCAATTCAAATCAGTAGGTCCTGAGGATAGTGTGTTCAAATAAACAACAAAGCTTTATAATATTAGATGAACTGCCACTAGTATGTTTTTCTTTAAATAACTGAATAAATTGTACATTTAACTGCATACATTCTACCCATATACTTCTCCTACTATAAATCTCTTGGTGTACAATGAAGAATTAACTATCTAAAGTTCTGCCATAACTCTTTTTGACCATCGAAAGACATGTTATCATTGTACGTAGTAAGTACCAGCGCGTACGAAAGCGCGACGGCGAATGACGAAGTTCGCCAATAAATCCGCGGTCGCATACACACGTACGGCTCGGCTCGCGTCTCCGGGCGGCGAGCCGCGAGCCGGACCGTGAGCCTCGAGCCGCACCGCGAGCCGCGAGCCGCACCGAGGATCACCATATACACACGGAGATTTGTCCGCGTACTTGTCGCCAGCGACAAATCCGGCGGATTGGTACGTCAATGAATACCGGGCTTACTCTGTCGGTCTGTATGTTACGCTTTCACGCCTAAATCACTGAACCGATTAAGATGAAATTTGGTATAGGGGTGGATTAGACCTTGAGAAAGGACATAGGCTATGTTTGGTCGCGATAACCGACATTTACGCGGGCGGAGCCGCGGGCTAAAGCTAGTATAAAATAAAAGATAAATAAAAGTAATAAATAAAGTTTTATTTACAACAAAACCAGGCTTAAAACACTAGTGTACTAAGTTGAGTATGATCCATGAAATTGAATTACAATATTATAAAAAAAAACGATAATTTTGTGACATTTCAGTCCCAATGTATAGTCAACAACAAAAGTTGATTAACACAAAAATCCTTTTTACAATGGAATGCATGTGCCCACAGTGAAAAATAGTTATTGAATCCCCGAAGGACAAAGTTAATACACGAAAAACATCGGAAAAAATGAAATGCCCAAGTGAGACTTGAACTTACGACCTTTCCCTTACAGGGGGAATGCTCTTCCAACTGAGTCATTGAGCCACACTTGAATCACTACAAATTTTCCTTCTGTTTAAGGGCATTAAATTTTTTGTTAAGCTACTTTTGTTGCTGACTGTACAAATTGCTAATATGTCTATAATCTCACTTTAGGTAGGCATTTCTCTTAACAAAAATATACTCTATACATATATGTATAATATATTGTAGATAAAACCATATTTTAAAAGACAGATAATCAAGTTCACAGAGTTTCTTGCTGGTATCTTCTCAGTAGAACCAACCTACCGAACCAGCGAAAGAATCATTTTATTTAATTATCCTTGACATTCCTGACATTAATGTAAAATTTTGACGTTTATATTATATGCTCTTTATGTGCCTAAACTGTATAAACGAAATTCATTTTTTGATTAAAAATCAAATGAAATGTCCAAAACAGTTTTTCGAATTGGCCATCTTTTCATTAGGATATTTTTTTTTTATAGAGCATGTTTATTTGGCTTCACCTAGCCTGATAATAAGCTGAAGGCAAAGTCTCAAGAAAGAGGGTTCCCAATACAAAGATACTGGGTGATAGCAAAATCATCTGGGAGTATTAATTTGGCGAAAGAAAAAAATCTTTTTTTTAAAACCCCCATACATATTTCCTTTCACCTGAACAGCACTGCAATTCACTAAGCGAGCACAACGATGCAAGCCGCAACGTTGTGCTCGATAGAGATTGTCATTGGTCGGATTGTATCACGTCACTGGAGATCAACCAACGACAATCTCTATCGAGCACAACATTGCGACTCGCATCGTTGTGCTTGCTTAGTGAATTGCACAGCTGAACAGCACTGCAATTCACTAAGCGAGCACAACGATGCAAGCCGCAACGTTGTGCTCGATAGAGATTGTCATTGGTCGGATTGTATCACGTCACTGGAGATCAACCAATGATAATCTCTATCAAGCACAACATTGCGACTCGCATCGTTGTGCTTGCTTAGTGAATTGCACAGCTGAACAGCACTGCAATTCACTAAGCGAGTACAACGATGCAAGCCGCAACGTTGTGCTCGATAGAGATTGTCATTGGTCGGATTGTATCACGTCACTGGAGATCAACCAAAGACAATATCTATCGAGCACAACATTGCGACTCGCATCGTTGTGCTTGCTTAGTGAATTGCACAGCAGTATTCCCATACATTATTGAAAATTGTTTTTTTTCTTTCACCAAATTTTTTTTTTTTTTTTTGTTATTAACTGTGCCCAATTTTATTTTTCCCAAGCGACTATAAAATCACCCTGTATTATGTTAACAATGGTGTGGTGACCCATCTTGATGGCCTCATCAGATACTTTTCCAGGCCCTGCTTAAAGGACTGTAGGAAGTAGGAAATATGTGAGCTGGTTTCCAGGTTCCAGGGATTCCAGGTCTTGATGGTGCGGCAAAGGAAAGATTCACAAAACTGCTAGGTTCTTGATGGAATATATTGCGCTGTATATAAGTGATGTTTTGAAAATAAATCATGTTTGTCTATAGTTTGAAAATGAATTTTAAATATATTTCCATTCCAGTTGCCATCGTGGTGTAGTAATTAGTTTCACGGCAGCGCCGCTACTCAGGGAGAGGGCCAAGGATAGTTACCGCTCTTCGGGAAGGCTTACTACGTTCACTGGTGTGAGTGTGGAGTTACTCCACAGACCATGTCGCACCTGCTGACATGTGTTGCGTGCCACTTGTACGGCGGAGGAACTTATGACCCCCTCCAAAAATGCAATCCAGGTGGCGGCACACTGGGAACACAGAATCTGAGAGTTGAGGCGCCTTCGATTCTATTCTATCTGCTCGTCTATAATCAAATAAATAAAAAATATATTTCTTATCGAGGCTTCTGATACTGTAAATATAGATGGCAGTATACAAAATAAAAAAACTAACCTAAGCTTGGTTCCGTTCAACATCACTTGTCTCCAAGCTATTCTCTTCAATGTTACTAAACTGCGTTGCTATATTACTATATTTCTTCCTAGAAGTATCAATATTATGTTTACGTTTCATATGCTTCTTATAATTAGATCCGTTTGTAAAATCTCTTTGACAGTATATACAGTTGTACGGTTTCGCACCGGTGTGCTGACGTAAATGTAGGTTAAGTCTAGTTTTAAACCTAAAAGTCTTGCTACAAAAACTACATTCATAGGGCATTAAGTCCGTATGAACTATGGAATGTGATTTTAAGTGACGTTTCGCACGGAAACTTTTCCCACACTGTTCACACACAAACGGTTTTGCACCGGAGTGAAGACTAATATGAGATTGGAGGTTACCTCGTGCCCGAAATGACATTGGACAGAATTCACATTTAAAGGGTTTTGTGTCATCATGTGTCATCATGTGAGTACTCAAAGTACCTTTGGTAAAGAACATTTTGCCGCATACGTGACAAGAGAAGTCTCTGCTACGATCTGTATGTACTAGTTTGTGCTGAATCAAATTGCTGCGAGATTTAAATTCTTTAAAACAATGCTCACATTTCAAATCTTCAGTAATGTCGACTCTTTCTTTTTTCACAGCTCGTTTTCGGCAGTTCTTAGCATATAGAAGTAAATGGTCTTGAAGCTGCTCCATACTATCGAATGATGACCCGCAGTTTTGGCAGGTAGTTGTATAAACGTTCTTGTGCATTTTACTGCGGTGAGACTTGAGGTATGATGTCTTAAGGAAGCAGCTATTGCAAAACTCACAGCAATACCGTAGAAACTTTTTATGTGTTCGTACATGATTTATAAACATTTTATAACTTGTTAGTACTTTACCGCAATCTGAGCACTTAAATGAACAACAGTGAGCATGTATTTGTAACGAATGAAGTCGTAACGATGTTATGTTTTTGCATTGGGCATCACAATCTGCACATCGGCACATGTAATCATTCCAAGTCAATTTTGTACCCAATTCTGATATCACATCGGAATCAGTATCGGATTGGAACTTTACCTTCTTTTTCTTCTTGGATTTTTTCTTAGCAGTTAAGAAGAGGGGTGCATCACTGTCTGTGGAGATAAATCCATCACTGTCTTGTCGATCTCCATCGCTATCCAACTCTGCTTTGATTCCTTCAAGGTTCAATAAGGAGTTTGCATCCACGGGTACAACTTCTAGCTGTGTTTCTTCGCATTTTACTTCTTGTTTCGGTATTTCGAACTCCTCCCAGTCCTCATTTACCGGTTTTCCACTCTCGTCAGGATCAATTTTGACATCCGAAGATGTATTTTCCGATTCGGCTTTCTTGACGTAAATCTCGCTCAATTTTGTTTGAGCGGTTCTTACTGCGTGTAGAAATAACCAAGTACGTTGCAAGGAGTCGAAACATGAAAAGCAGATGGAGTTTGGAAGGCCATTTGTATTAGAAACATCGATATTAATCCATAACATTTTTGTCGCTAATTTGGAATTTTGCCCTACATCTTCGTCTGGGGCTATAAGTTGTGAAGTCGGTGTTAGTTCAGCGCATAAACGACAGTGCGATTCCTCTTCTTCGTCAGACATTTTTGGATCAAGTTTATTTTTCACGCAACGATAAATTCTTTGACATAATATTTTAATTGCACTTTTTCACAGAGCTAAAATTCCATTGATAAACAACCAATTTGACATAGACGCCAAAGTGTTGCCATTATAAATAATTGTGTCTTGTGCAAGCAATAACAAAAAGCAATTAGATTATTTGAATATTCAGAAATCAGAATATACAGTATTATATAAAACAGAATATTAATTTGTTTTAAAATTAGCGAATATATTTTTTTAAGTCAAAGTAGTTGGTCCTTATTTCAAATAGCTGGATGAAGTTAACTTGAAGATGTAGTAGAAAGTCGAATCGATTAAAACCGTCCATCGTCGTCAGGTCTCAATTAGTTACCGTGGTTTAATGTGACTGAAGGTACTTAGTTTCCCTCGCACCCTGACTGCCTTGCACATACAGCTCACCTGACCCCAATAAAAAAGAAATCAACGGTATCTATTCCCATCTTGCCTCGGAAAGGGGAGGAAGGAGTGCGTTGCGTAATCGCGTCACTATGACTAGGGGACAGGTGGTCTCACCTATCACGCATGGCATGCCTCCAATGCTTTTAAATTATTATTTTTTTGTCAACGCCTGACTAATACATGGAGCAATGCCATTTGACTAATTTAACTCATATAGTTTTCTCAGGCACGCCATCCCGACAATGGTTGTAAAATTTTTATGTGTATTTAACCACTTACAGATATAGTTAAATACCTACCATAGTATAGCTTGACCTCAGTGACCAATCTCTGCTTGTGATACCTAAACGAGACTCTGTCGTTCCTCCCACGTCCAGAGGTCCTAGATCAAGATATAAGTAGTTCGGTAACTGTGTACCTACGTATACCTCCTTATACTTGTGTAAATTTTATTGTATTTGTACAGGTATTCCGTTTACTGGGAAATATGATAGGAATTTACTTTCTGGCCAACTTTAATCGTAATCGGTATAGTCGTGACGACTAAACAAAGTGTTCCAAGAACCCCATCATCCTAATAGAAGTTTGATGTGTTTGGTTCCCATCAAGATCTTCGGGACCCAAGCCAACCGCATGTCAGTTTAACCAGACGAGGTTCTAGCACGAGTGTTCCTCTTACAGTTTGGAATCAGACGTATTCTAGGTTTAAAGTTATTATCATATAAGAAGCACAATTCAAATCTTAATAAGAAAATCATGAGCTCCGGTGAAAGTTTTGGATTCAAAACTGAGAACTAAACTAAAAATAGGTAAAACTCGGCCTCCAAGATTTTGTTTCCAGAGCCATTGCTGAACACAATAAAAAAAAAATTTGAAAAAAATGACAATGTCAAATAGGGACGTTCCACCTAGCGCTATAAAACCGATAAAAATGCCGTTATGCCGATAAAATGTACCGGTTAACACATTTTTTACTACAAGCCTACTTGCCGGTGTTTCTAAATAAAAGCAGATGTATATCTTCGCACGTGACTTGGTTCCATATTGGTATTGATTGGAGATTCTTTTTTTATTGAGGTAATGTGTTTTGAATAAGCTCAGTAGGGTATAAGGCTTTTAAGCACCTTGCGTGGGTTCTTATGGTGGCCCTTGGAGTGGGAGTCCACGCCCCCCACTTTCCGGGGGCATAATGGAGAAACCGGAGTTCTTGCACCCGAGGGATGGCCCTGGGTCAATCCGGTTGATAGGGAAATACTTTATGGGACACCTTCCACCCCAGCTTCTGAAGACCCGAGACGGTGGCGTGCAGTTTTAGTCGGATCAAGTCCGAATTGAGCCACCCCCGTTGGGAAGCGGGAGTAGGTACCCGTGCGTGAGGATTAATGGACATGAAAAAAAATTTGAAATCAAAATGGCTGGATGAATTGCGACAGTATCTACCTGAGTATTTATAATATACTAGAGTTCCTTAAAAAATACAACGCTTATCTACTGTGGGATCAATATCTGTCATAAATCTAATAAACTTTAGGTCGTCCGCTGCATTGAGCGGGCACCCGTTGCGGGTGCTGTTACTAATAAATAGATCTGTGCTGCGTTAGACGGGAATTATACGGATAAGGTATTTATGGCGGCGAACGGGCGAGGCACGGATTAGACAACGACACACTTCGAGGTGAATTTTAAAAAAGGTATATATTTTATGTGCCTTTTCCAAAAGGTACAATCCAAGTACCCATAATACTACTTATCGATAATATCAACGATATTCTTGGTTTACGATCGCGTCCATACGTACGATGGTCACTGGTCCCATGGAATTCGTCCCTGGGCCCATTCGTCCCTTCATAATTTTGAGATGCCCACTCGCCCTGGTCTATTTTTTAATTAAATTATTATTTATTGTTGTCATTTTAATCTGGTCCCTGTGGTTGTGGTAGAATCGCGTAGTAAAGGCATAATATGATGAAAATAAAACATGAAAATTAAGTCATTTTTGAAATCAAACATGGCCGCCGTGCCTTAGTAGCAAAATTGCCATATGGGTATGATCCTGTATGATCCAATGGGTCTTTGAGTATGCTGAGTACCTACGAATTAAATATCATTTTTGGAATCCAATATAGCCGCCGCCGCGTCTTAGTAAGAAAATTGCAATATGGTGTAACGGGTTTTTGAGTATGCTGAGTATTTATGGCATTTTTGAAATCCAACGATTATGCATTCATTATATAGTATGCCTCATGCCTTCTCTGTATAATTCACACCTTAGGCAAGTTACCCGTCACACGAATTGTTCGTAACCCGTAGAGCGTTTGTAGCAGCGGTCACCCGTGCCCGCACAACGCAGCAGACGACTTCAATGTTTACACCCATTACTAGCAATTGATTGACCGAATTGATTCTCCCCATGAACTAACCTTCAAAGGTTATTTCAATAAAATTCCCGATAGCCAGTCCATAGTCCATCTATAATAATGTTGAAAGTTTACGTTTATGGTTTAAGATATTATAGAGGGCCACACCTTAAGGTATTCTTTCTTCATCACCATCAAAGAATACAAGTATCACCAACCCGTTTTCTTCGAAGTGTGTCGTAAGAGGCGACTAACGGAAACATACGCAGACGATATCACTGCGAGAGAAGGATACTTCAAAATAAAACCCTGTACCAACCCGTCTGGCCAGCGTGGACACAGTAGACCAGAGCCTATGTCCAGCAAGGCATTGTTATACGGCTGAAGGAATTAATTGGTAATTTTGGGTAATCAATTTTTACCCGACTGCCGAAGAAAGGAGCGTAATGTTTTTCGAGACTATGTATGTATGTATGTAGGTATATCCATTTATTTGGCACGGCCTACAGCCTGAACGACTTGACGGATTTGGACATGATTGTGTGGTATCATTTGATTCGCCGTGATAGTGTGAGTGACACCAGGTAGGTATACCTATTAAAATTTCGAGAAAAGCAAAATTGCGGATTTTTTGCGCTTTTATATTTAATAAAACAAATGATTAAAAAATAAAAAACCCGACTGCCATTGAAAAGATCGAAATAAGTTTGATAGCAGGCGGTACCCATTTGCCAATCATAAACCGAAAGAAAATTAATGGGTACCGCGTACCTACCGCCTGCTATCAAACTTATTTCGATCTTTTCAGTGGCGGTCGGGTTTTTTAATTTTTTAGTCATTTGTTTTATTTTATACTTTTTATTTATGATATGACATGTAGGTATATCTTTTTGTAGTCTTATTCTAATTCCCTTCATTTTGATACCATACTCGAAAAGTTTAAGTCAAAAACATTTTTGTCAACGTACGTTTTGGCGCGAAAAATTCACCAATTTGATTTTTAGAAATTTTAATGTACCTTAGAAATATTAATGTGTTACTCACACAATCACGACGAATCAAATGACACCTCATTATGTCCAAATCCGTCAAGCCGTTCGGGCTGTAGGCCCGTGCCAAATAAATGGACATACATACATACCTACATATTATAAATACATCATAGTCTCGAAAAACAATACCCTCCTTCCTTCGGCAAAAAACACGACTGCCATTAAAAAGATCGAACCAATAATTTTGATAGCAGGCGGTATAAATTTTTCTTTCGGTTTATGATTGGCAAATGGGTACCGCCTGCTATCAAACTTATTTCGATTTTTTCAGTGGCAGTCGGGTTTTTTAAATACTAAAGCGCCCTCTACAGTTAAAAAGATATTACGTAAAGGATATAAAAGGTCATTGGCTCGAAGGTTCTATTCAGTATGCTAAGCCTATGGCCCATGCTGGTTGCTATTCAGAGCATGGAACATGCAAATAATACAATATATTGATACTGTGTATCACATTACACTTAATAGTACCCACGTAGGTAGGTCCATTTTGTACGTAAATTGTGGCAGAACAAATTGCCTTTTTAGCCACCTTATCGATGCAAGTTATTTTTATAGGGTAACACGTATGAACGTTAAGATTCTTGCTTTTTAGGGTTTCGTAACCAAATGGCAAAAACGGAACCCTTATAGATTCGTCATGTCTGTCTGTTCGTCCGTATGTCACAGCCACTTTTCTCTCCGAAACTATAAGCCCTATTGTGTTGAAATTTAGTAAGTATTTGTATTCTGTGAACCGCATTAAGAATGACATGCCTGGCTATGGTGCCCCCACTGGGTCCAGGTAGAAGACGTAGGCCCAAGAACGCCCAAAATCGTGCGAAGTAGAGGAGACGGGCGGACCCTGAGCTCCGAGGGCATCGTGACCTCGGATGAAATCAGGATTGACGTCTAAATGTGGATGATGTTGGTGAATATGTTATAAATAAATGAGAAAACTATGCCAACTCACGCTTGGCAAGTGCACGATCGTTCGAAAAAAAAAAATTCACATAAAAATACAAAAATGCAATAAATTTTGGGGGTTCCCATACTTAGAACTGATAGTCTAAGTATGGAGACAAAAGTTTTTTCATTAAACCCATACGTGTGAGGTATTTATAGATAGGTCTTCAAAAATGCTATTCCCATTCAATTATCTCAAAAACAATACAAGAACTTTTATACTATGTTACTTGCTACTACCTACCCTTCATTCATGGGCGAGTCCAACTCGCACATGGCCGGTTTTTTAAAAAGATATACTTTTAGGTGCCGTGTAGTGTCGTGTTGGTTCCCGGTGGAGTAGAATAGGACACCCCAGCTCTTCCTGTGGGTGTCGTAAAAGGCGACTAAGGGATAGGGCTGTTCTACATCCGACAGTAAACATACAGTCCAAGACAAAGGCCCGCCACCTATTATGTCGTGGGACCGAAAATTATAATTAGCGAAACGTGGGTGCTAATACACCTCTGCCTACGTCATACTCGTATTGTCAACTCTGTAAGAACAGAAAGTTTCTGTGCCATGCATTTTCATTTAGGTACTGTCTGAATTGCAAGGCATGAGAAAAAGCATATATGAAAAGATTAGGTGCCGCAAAATAGTTGTTTTTTATCGTGCGCAAAATCCCCACGGATACCACCCCCACGGAGCCGGTGGAGGCGTTTATATCGGACGCGAACCGAATAAAACCCACGCTGTCTTGGTTGCCGGAGGTGAGATTGCCGAAAGCATATCTCTCGCACCCCGGCAGACCCAGAACCATCTCTTTCGAGATGGTCCCCTTCGGGTTGTGGGGACCTCGGTGTCCCCAACTAGCCCCGGGTACGGGGAGGCGCACTTTGCGCCGCCGTTGCGGCCTGCTTCTGCTAGGGTGACAGGCGGCTCCACCGGTCACCCCTGGGACAATGGTATGGATAGGTTGGTACCACAATTCCGGTTCCGTGGTTCGGACCGCTGTTAGCGACACGAAAACCTTCCCCATCATCGTCTGGGTACACCAAGGATCCGTACTTACCTGTTCAGCTTGGTATAAGACGCTTAGTCGGACAGCATCAGAAACTCACATGAGCAGCCTCCATTGTTGCATATATATGCTGATGACATTGCGCTGATGGACGCAGACAGGAACAGATTGATGCGACGTGTGAAAATTTGGAAGGAGGCGCTTGAGAACGGTGGTTTGAAGCTAAATGTGGCGAAGACAGAATACTTGGCGTTAAACTCAACAGATCTCACACCTGTTAATTTCCTGGGATCTGTACTTCACGCGACTGGCGATATCGACGTCAACACAAGTATTATCTCCGCGTGGGCTAAGTGGTGGGAAATGACTGGCGTCACATACGATCCTAAAATGCCAGTTAGGCTGAAGGGGCAGGGCTATAACACGATCATTAGGCCTGTCCTTTTACAGGGCTGTGAGGCGTAGCCGCTGTTGGAGCGACACAAGTAGATACGTATGTCACGGAGATGGAAATGCTGCAGTGGATGTGCAGTGCTACGCGAAAAGATTGAGTGAGGAACTCTCGCATCCGCGGTAGCCTTCATATCCGTGACATTGCAGATAAAGTGCAAAAGAGTGGCCTCCGCTGGTGCGGCCTCGACTTGCGGCAACCACCAAGCTACGTGGCTAACAAATGCCTGGCAATGGCACCCCCACCGGGTCCAGGTAGAAGGGGTAGGCCCAAGAAGTGCTGGCTTGACGTGGTGGAGGGTGACACTACCATGGACGCTCAAGATCGTGCGAAGTAAAGGAGGAAGGCGGACCCTGAGCTCCGAGATCATCGTGACCTCGGATGCAATCAGGATTGACGTCAGAATGTAGACGATATTGGTGAATAAGTAATCTAAATAAATTAGAAAACTATGCCAACTCACGCTTGGCAAGTGCACGATCGTTTGACAGATTGACAGGTCTGACAGCTGTCATCGCGTTTGTCACTTATAGTATGTAGTTTGAAAAGTATGTATTTGTCACAGAATTACTTATTTATTATATTCTAAACACGACATAGGAATTATGCGAATTTTCTGTTGCAAATTCTTGATATATTCACATGGGTTTAATGACCTTAGGTATGGACCACTCTAGCTAGGTAACACTATAGAGTGGCCTATATCAAGCATTATTTTATCTATTCTGTGCTTATACCTTGCTTATACCTTTTATACTCTTTTTCTGCGAGCAAGTAATGCTCGAGAAGGAGGCGGCCGGTCTGATTCAGACTAGACTCCAGGCCCTCGCAGCCCACGAAGAGCGTAGGTGTATCGGGCGTCGGAGGTCGCAGCACGACCTCCTCTCAGAACGAAAACGGATACAATTCGGGTGGAACTCGGACTTGAACCGATTAAAACCGCACGCCGTCTCTAGTCTCAATTCTTTTCATCTTAGCATTAATTCCAGTCGCATCTGAAGTTTGTCAACTTGGAGTCTGGGGTCCGCTTTGCCCAATCTTACTGTTGGTTTGCTGATCTACCATATTTTCCGTAATGTGACTGCCACCTGACCTCCACAACCCATTGGCGATATCGAAGTATTGTTGTTAGATTAGGATTTTAGACTTTTTAGAGTCTCAACTGCCCGTAACGACTGCCATAGATGTTTGTATGACAACCGGGACTGAGGGATTAACGGTCAGCCAAATGCAAATAACCCATATTTATGGATACAAATATTTACACTGAAAAGCAATCGAACTCGGGCCCGCTGTGTAGCAGTTGCGTTCACTAACATCACATCTCCGACATACCACAGATGTTACCCAATATGGCATTTGCCTTACACGCCGGCAGACCTTAGTCACCTATGGTTTTCGACCTAGGAAAGGAAGCCGTTGGGTAGGCCTCCTGGAGTGACCGTAGATAACTGTCATCCTCAAGCCCGCGTCCTTGGTCCGGACTAGACTCCGGGCCCGGGAAGCTCGCGAAGAGCGATGGCGAACCGGACGTCGGAGGTCGCAGAATGATTTCCGTCCTCCACGAGCGCTGGCCTGGGGGTGATCGGTGGAGCCGCTGGCACCCTAGCAGAGGCAGGCCGCGGTGGCGGCGCAAAGTGCGCCTCCCCGTACCCGGGGCTAGATGGAGACACTATGGTCCACACAGCCCGTTTTGAGATCAAAAGAGACTGGTCCTGGATCTACCGGGGCGCGAGAGATATGCTTTCGGCAATCTCACCTCCGGCAACCAAGGACCCAAGACGGCGTGCGTTTTAGTCGGTTCGAGTCTGACATAACCACATCCACCGGCGGGGGTGGTATCCGTGGGGTTCTTTCGCACGATAAAAAAAAGCCCACGTCCTAAGAACCAGAGGCATCAGAGGGCCATGTTGCAAGCCCTCTACAGAAACACTCCCGTATCGGCCAGAATTACCCGTAAAAATAAAAAAATCTCCGTAATTTTCATCTCCATTATTCCCTCTTCCGAGTATTATATTCTATGAGTCATTCTTTTGCGGTCGACATTCGTTAGATCTAGACACAAGATGGCCGCCAGTTCTAGGATGAAACATGAATCTGATGAGCTTTTTTGAGAAAAGCGGCGTTTTGGGAAACGTTTATTCATACATAATTCATTTAAAGTATTGAAATAAAAACTATTTTGAACAGATGTTATCGCCATGTTGTTTTATGGTACTTCTGTGGCTTGGTGGTACAGCGTTCGACTGCAGGGGGTGCAAGTTCGATTCCTTCTCAGTATGCATGAATACGTGTATTTGGATTACCCTGGGTGTTTCTATGTAGGTATACTATCTTTTTTTTATACCATTTAGGTGACAGACAAGCACACGGCCCACCTGATGGAAAGTGGTTACCGCGGCCTATGGACGTATGCAACACCAGGGGCGTTACACTCGCGCTGCCTACCCTATGCAAATGTATCTCAAAATCTATGTATTTATAAATTATAATAATAACTAGCTTTTGCCCGCGGCTCCGCCCGCGTGGATGTCGGTTATCGCGACCAAACATAGCATATGTCCTTTCTCAAGGTCTAATCTACCCTTATACCAAATTTCATCAAAATCAGTTTAGTGGTTTAGGCGTGAAAGCGTAATATACAGACAGACAGACAGAGTTACTTTCGCATTTATAATATTTAGTATGGATAAATATTCCACAACCATCTACACAACGCTGGGGTGCTGGTTGGGTAACCTCCACGTTGGCCTTCCCGTTTCTTCCCCCTTTGGACTGCGGTCCTGGGGAGCGGAAGCGGGAGGGCTGGTGCATCCTGGACAACGGCTAACAGACTTCCACTTTGGGAGTTCTGTTGGCCGTTGACAAATAACCCATCGGCGGACCCCACTGAGGTGGGGTCGTGGGATGACGGGCCTGCAAGGCCCGTGGTCGTCGTCGTCTCTCCCAGTATCCCTCTGTTTTCAGAGGGGACAAGGGAGAGACGTTCAGACAATCAAGGCGGGAGTGGCCCTATCAGGGGCCGCTCGTGGGCCTTCCACACGTCCCTCTGTTTGCAGAGGGCGTAGTGGAGGGTACGCTCTAAGGCGGACGGGTTCTTCACCTCTGGCTTCGTCCAGAGGTGGGGGACAGGGTCTGGTGCAGACCTCCGTGCGGCCAAGCCGTAAGCCTGACCTAAGTCAGGAACGGTGGCTCCTAGTGGGCTGCGAGGAAGACAACCTCTATAAAAAATTACCCCCAGGGGCGGACGGACTCGGTCTGGTGCAGACCCCGTTCGGCCCGGCCGTAACCCTGAACTGACAGGACCGGTGGATCTCCGGATCCGCGAGGAGTTAACCTCTATAAAAAATCCCTAATCCCAAGCTCTGACGCCTGGCGATGGGATGAGTGGCTGGAGGGAGTCCAGTCCCGAAGGCGTCAACGTCGGAGGACGTAAACCTCACAATATGCAATGGAAAAAATTACGGATATAACTACCCAGGAGGGTCCCAGCCTAGCTGGGGAGTCCCTCCCGTTGCCAGTCGGCAACGGCAGTCCCTCGTATTCTGGGGTGGACAACCATTGCCTGAGCCCGGCGCCGAGCTCTAAATCCGGCCCCAACTCTAACAGTAGCGCGGAGGTCGCGCTACACCTGGACGATTCGTCGTCCCCAACAGCGGCGGCAGTGACGTCAGAAGAATCTGGCGTCACCACCAAGGAGGACAGGCAGGCGCTGCCTGGGTTGCAGACTAGGTCTGCAGCCAAAAAACGCAAAGGGAAGCTGGGGAAAAAGGTTCCCCTGTCGCTGGTGGCCGAGGTGGATGAGGCTTTCATCCCCGACAGTGACAGCAGTAGCAGCAGCAGCGGCGAGGAGGAGCGGGTGGTCAAGGTGCAGGCCACCGGCCGCGAAAGGGAGAGGAGGAGCGGTAGTGAGGCTGCCCCCCCTCGGGACTCCTCCCCGTGGGTTGGAGCCGACCCAGGGAAGGAGGTGCCGTTGGTCTTGGCGAACTACCGAAGGACCATGATCCTCGGCCATCGGCTCGGCCGGATGATGGCGGGGCAGACGGAGTCTCCGACTCCCGAGCAGGCTGCAATGCTCGGGGTCGTGCAGCAGATCGTTGCCGCCAGCACGGGCCTGGCCGAGCAGGTGGCCGAGCAGGCGAGGAGGGCGGATGAGGCCCAACAACAAGAGGTCGAGTCCCAGCGCCGGCTCGAGAGGGTCACAGCGGAGCTGAAGGCCCTCAAAAAGAGGGTCGAGGACCTGACCGAGTTGCCGGGAGTGGTGACTCGGTCAATGCGGAAGGCGCAGCTGGAGCGGTCGGCGCACTCGGCGCTCACGGGGCGGCCGGTGCAGTCGGAGCGGCCAGCGCAGGCTGCGCAGCCGCCGCGGCCAGCGCAGACTGCGCAGCCGCCGCGGCCAGCGCAAACTGCGCAGCCACCGCGGCAACCGGTGCAGCTGCCGACTCAACCGGCGGAGCCGGCGTCGCTGGCCGAATTTATGGCGGCCATACGCGCGGAGATGGTCGCGCAGGAGGAGCGCACCAACCGGCGGCTCGAGGCGATCCTTGATATCGCCCGCCGTCCTCCTCTCGCGACGCCGGCCGGGTACGCCGCCGCAGTGAGGGGGGGGCCTGCCTCCCCGGTGGCGGTGCCGGCTCGCCGCCCCCCTCCAGGTCCTCCGGGTTCCACTCAGGGCGTCCAGGGCAAGGGCAAGGGTAAGGGGAAGGGCAAGGGGAAGAAGTCCCCAGCCCTGATCTCAGCCCCGCCCCCAGCCCGGGTTTCAGCCCCGGCCCGAGCTCTGGCTCCAGCAAAATCCTCGAGCCCCCCATCAGGGGGCTGGGAGGTAGCGGGAGCCAATAAACAGAGACGGAATGCCGCCAAAAAGGCAGCCAAATTGGCCAGAAGGGCCAAGGCTGCCGCGATGGCAACAGCGCCGAGGAGGCTCCGCGTCCCTCGATCGACGGCCGTCGTCATCACACTGACGGCGGAGGCGTCGGAGAGGGGTGTGGACGGATGTGGACCACTGCACCCCTACGGTAGGCCACGTAGGGGTGCAGTGCACGGCGGAGGTAACAGTCGGTGACCGTTGCTTCCGCTGTGGCCAACCCGGTCATAAGGCCGGTAGTTGCGAAGCTCCGTTGCACTGCTTCAGGTGTGCAGCGGAGGGCAAGCCGGCCGACCATAGGGTTGGTGCCAAGGCCTGCACCGCGGGGAGGCCGAAGCCGGGAGGCAGGCGCTCCGTCTCTGGTTCGCGGCAGGGCGCGGAGATGGGGGTTCCATAATGGATCCTCAGCTCCGCGTCCTGCAGGCAAATGCAAACCACTGTGTCGATGCTCAGGCACTTCTGCTCCAGAGCACCGCACAGTGGGGCATTAATGTCGCCGCTGTCGCCGAGCCGTACATTCACCGGTTTCTCGGGCCTGCCTGGGAAACCGACCTGGGCGGATCGGTGGCACTGGTGCACAACGCCGCTGCCGGCAGTCCCCCCCTTGTTGTCGTGACAAGGGGGAATGGCTGCGTAGCGGCACTCGTGGGGGGAATAGCGGTCGTGGCAGTCTACTTCTCGCCGAGCCGAGTCATAGATGAGTACCAGCAGTGGCTGGATCATCTGACCGTCGTCGTCAATACCTGTTACCCTCACCCGGTTCTGGTGCTCGGGGACTTTAACGCCTGGTCTATGAACTGGGGTTCCCGGCGCACGAATCCGAGGGGCAGGGCAGTGGAGAGCTGGGCTGATAGTCTCAGCCTAGTTCTCCTGAATCGCGGGGCCGTCGCCACGTGCGTGAAGAGCTGGGGCGACTCAATTGTGGACCTTTCGTTCGCGAGCGCCCCGCTCTCAGGCCGTGTGCAGGGCTGGCGTGTCCTTGAGGAGGTGGGGACAGCGTCGGATCACCGATACATTCGGTTCGACGTCTCCCCTCCTGCGGGCGCCGCGCCGTTTACACCGGCCCCACGCGAGCCACGTTGGGTGCTTAAGAGAATGGATCGGGAGGTCCTCCTGGAGGCCGCCATCGTACAGGCCTGGGCCTCTGCGCCGGACAGGCCTGTCGACATAGACGATGAGGCGGCGTGGTTCCGGGAGGCCATGACGCGTGTCTGCGACGCGGCTATGCCTAGGGCTCCGCCCTATAATCCGAGGCGTCAGGTCTACTGGTGGTCGGCGGACATTGCGAGGCTCCGACAGGCCTCCGTGATCGCTTTCCGCCGGTGGACCAGACTCCGAAGGAGGCGTAGCCGCCCCGCAGATACGGAGCCCCGAGAGGCGGAGCTTCATGCGGGGTACAGGGAGGTCAGAAGGGCCCTCCGAGTGGCCATAAGGCAAGCAAAAGCAGCAGCTCATAAAGAGCTGCTGGAGACGCTGGAGCGGGACCCATGGGGGCGGCCTTACCTTATGGTAAGGGGCAAGCTGCGCCCCCGGGCCCCGCCATTGACCCGGTGTCTCCAGCCGGAGCTGCTCGGAGGAGTCGTTGGCTCCCTGTTCCCAGCGCGGGCGGTGGAACATATTCCACCGCAGATGACTCCGCCACCTAGGTCGCCTATGGCGCCCAACGTGGATGACGACGACGTGCCCGAGGTCACTTGGGTAGAGCTGGAGCTGGCGGTGTTAAGGCTTAAGGCCAAGAACACCGCCCCGGGACCAGACGGCATTCCAGGCCGAGCGTGGGTCCTAGCTCTAGGCGAAGAAGACGCTCTCGAGCCCCGACTGAGAGGGTTTCTCAGCGCATGTTTGGAGCGAGGCCAGTTTCCGAAGATGTGGAAGACGGGGAAACTGATCCTCATCCGAAAGGCGGGGCGCCCGGCGGACTCACCGTCCGCCTACAGGCCCATAGTGTTGCTCGACGAGGTGTGCAAGCTCTTTGAAAGAGTCATTGCAAAGCGCCTCGTCGAGCACCTATCCAGGGTGGGGCCTGACCTGGCGGATGGCCAGTATGGCTTCCGCCGGAGGCGCTCCACCGTGGATGCCATCATGCGCGTGAGGACTCTGGCGAAGGACGCCGTCACTCGGGGCGAGGTGGTGTTGGCGGTGTCACTGGACATCGCCAACGCCTTTAACACCCTGCCCTGGAGCTGCATTAGGGAGGCGCTCGTGTATCACGAAGTGCCTCTCTACCTTCGGCGCATAGTCGGGGCGTATCTGTCGGAGAGAGCAGTCGTCTACCCAAGTGCGACCGGGCTCGGTCGGCGAGAGATGTCGTGCGGTGTTCCGCAGGGATCGGTCCTGGGACCGCTACTGTGGAACATCGGTTACGACTGGGTGCTTCGCGGTGAGCTCGCGGACGGTGCCGCCGTCACGTGTTATGCGGACGACACGCTGGTGACGGCGTGCGGGTCTACATACCGCGAGGCGACCCTGAAGGCCACGACCGCGGTTGCCCAAGTCGTGGAGCGGATCCGGCGGCTGGGTCTCGAGGTGGCTCTGCATAAAACCGAGGCCATGTTCTTTCATGGGCCTCGGCGCGTCCCACCAGAGGATTCCAGCCTCATAGTGGGAGACATTTCCATCGCCATCAAGCCCCAGATGAAATATCTGGGACTCGTTCTCGACGGCCGGTGGAACTTCGGGGAGCATCTCCGAAGACTGGCCCCTAAATTGAAGGACACAGCTGCCGCCTTGGGGCGGCTGCTGCCCAACATGAGGGGGCCGGATGACTCCTGCAGGAGACTCTACGCTGGAGTCGTGCGGTCTATGGCCCTATATGGGTGCCCAATATGGGCGGACACCCTGACGGTCCACAATGCGCGTCTGCTGCGTGGGCCGCAGCGTGCAATGGCCAGCAGGGCCATTAGGGGGTACCGCACGATATCTCTGGAGGCGGCGAGTCTCCTTGCCGGATCCCTACCGTGGAACCTGGATGCGAGAGCCCTTTCGATGCTATATCGGTATCGAAAGGAGGCGCGGGAGCAGGGACGGGAACCCGAGCCTGATGAAATTCGGGCCGTGAGGTCTCAGCTCCACAGGGACATGGTAGCGGAATGGGAGCTACGACTTGGGCGACCAAGCGCAGGGCACGCCGTAATAGCGGCGGTAAGACCCATCATGGAGGAGTGGCTAGAGAGGCCACACGGCAGCCTCTCGTACCGGCTGACGCAGGTGATCACCGGACACGGGTGTTTCGGGAGTTACCTGTGTCGGATCCGGAAGGAGCCAACGTCCGAGTGCCATCACTGTGATGCGAGCGAGGACACGGAGCTGCACACGCTGACCGAGTGCCCGGCGTGGGACACGCCGAGGCGGGTCCTAGTGGCGGCTCTGGGGGTGGGAGTCCTCACACTCGCCACGTTGCTCACAGCGATGGTACGATGCGCGAACGCTTGGGGTGCGGCTGTCTCCTTCTGCGAGCAAGTAATGCTCGAGAAGGAGGCGGCCGGTCGGGTCCGGACCAGACTCCGGGCCCGGGAAGCCCGCGCAGAGCGAAGACGAACCGGACGTCGGAGGTCGCAGAACGACCTCCGTCCTCCATGAGCGCTGGCCTGGGGGTGACCGGTGGAGCCGCCTGTCACCCTAGCAGAAGCAGGCCGCGGCGGTGGCGCAAAAATGCGCCTCCCCGTAACCGGGGCTAGATGGGGACACTGTGGTCCCCACAACCCGAAGGGGGCCATCTCGATAGAGATGGTCCTGGGTCTGCCGGGGTGCGAGAGATATGCTTTTGGCAATCTCACCTCCGGCAACCAAGGACCCAAGACGGCGTGCGTTTTAGTCGGTTCGAGTCCGACATAACCGCCTCCACCGGCTCCGTGGGGGTGGTATCCGTGGGGATTTTTCGCACGATAAAAAAAAAAAAAAAAAAAAAAAAAACCATCTACACAACGCTATCTAGACCCATGGTAAGCTTAACTAGCTTGTTTTATGGAATCTAGAAGACGGATAAACATAATTAGATATTTTTTGATTTGTAAATACATACATATTAAACATAGAAACACCCAGACCATGCAAATAGCCATATTCATGCATACAAATAGTTGCACTGAGCGGAGATCGAACTGCCGCCTCCTGCGTGGCAGTCGTGTGCACTACCGCCACGCCACAGAGGCTGTCCGAATTCAATTTCTAGATCCAATAACACAAGTTAGTCAAGGTATGTTAAACTCTTGGTCTCGATAGCGCTCTGCAGAATATTTATTTATTAAGATTTTTGTTTGAATGAATTTTTTATAGCATTTATTAACCAACTATAATTATGCAAGCGTCGGTAGCTTAGTGGTTAAGGAGTCGGCCTTACGATCGAGAGGTCCCGGGTTCGATCCTGGCCATTACACTGCCGACGTGAACCCACTCCTAGCACAAGCAATTTAGCTTAGTTGGAGGGGTTAGAGGGAATATTAGTGACTTCGGTTCTAATATTCTTTAAAAAAACCATTAACTATTAAGATCGAAAAACATCGGAAAAAATTAAATACTCTAAAAGCGCTAAGAAATTTAGTCAGCTGTAGAGTGATTATTATTTGAATGACATTTTTATAGCATTTCTCATGATAACTTTTTAAATTCGAAATACATCGGGAAAAAGAAGCACTCTAGTGAGACTTGAACTCACGACCTTTCCCTTACAGGGGGAATGCTCTTCCAACTGAGCTATTGAGCACTCCCCCTGTAAGGGTAAGGTTGTGAGTTCAAGTCTCACTTGAGCATTTCATTTTTTCCGATGTTTTTCGAAGATTTTTGTTATTTATTTATTTATTTATCATACACTATCATTACAGATAACTCCAAAGCGATAGTGTAGAAATTATAAAATTACAAACACTATCAAATAAACATCGCAATTAAGTACTTAAAAAATAAAACTATCATATCAACAATCAAACTTCCATTCTTACAAATTTTCATATTCATAACTTTGTAGGCCAGAAAAAGCTTGAATGAAATGATTATAAAAATATTTTCACGGCGTGGGAATGAAGTCCCAACTTAACAATGGCCAATAGCCTTTTTGGCAGCCATGCCAAACAGGTCAACAATAAAAACAGAATGAAAGTATTCAAAAAAAGCACGTTTGACCCTTTTGAATTTTAATATCTAACCCTGTTGTCGCCAAAAGCCTGTGATGACGTAAAAAATCCCGTAAATCTAATTTAAAACAATATAATTGCCTATTCGGCGCACGCGCAGAGCGGCGCGAAATATTTGGCGGTCACCGTACTGTATTAAAGTTACTGTTAGCGACGATTTATTGCTTGGAGACATCTGGATTAGGTGAATTACGGTATAAAAAGATATTGTGATGATACTATCTTTAACATAAACATAACATAAACTCACGCCTATATTCCCCGAAGGGGTAGGCAGAGGTGCTAGCACCCACATTTCGCCAGTTTATGTTTAGGTCCCAATGTAATAGGTGGCGAGCCTATTGCCATTAACCGGGCACTTATAAACCTGCGATAAATACACACATAACTTCGAAAAGCATCGAAAAGTCATTGGTGTGTGCCATGGTAAACCTGGGATCGAACCCGAGACCTCGTCTCAGCAGTCCATCACCCATACCACTAGGCTACCGCAGATTTTACTATCTTTAGGTTTAAGGAAAAAAGTATCCATACTATAATATTAAAAATGCGAAAGTAACTCTGTCTGTCTGTATGTTACGCTTTCACGCCTAAACCACTGAACCGATTTTGATGAAATTTGGTATAGGGGTAGATTAGACTATGAGAAAGGACATAGGCTATGTTTAGTCGCGATAACCGACATCCACGCGGGCGGAGCCGCGGGCAAAAGCTAGTAGACTTTATATTTTATGCCGTGTTGGTTCCCGGTGGAGTAGAATAGGACCACCCCATCTCTTCCTGTGGGGGTCGTAGAAGGTGAATAAGGGATAGGGCTGTTCTCCATCCCACAGTAAACATACAGCCCAGGACAGGCCCGCTATACGGCAATACCAAGCAGGCCACGGCGGCGGCGCGCTGAATAGTGCGCCTCCCCATTCCGGGGGCGAGTTGGGGACACCGTTGTCCCCCCTCCTGAGGAGGGCCAGACCGTAAGGGATGGCCCTGGGTCAGCCGGGGTGCGAGGGATATGTCTTTGACATAACCTCCCCTTCCGGCTCCGGCAGGGGGGTATCCGAGGGGATTTCCGCACGAAAAAAAAAAAAAAAAAAAAAAAAAGCTATACGGCAATACCTGTGGTAATACGCTCGCCCAATCATAATTGCAGAAACGTGGGTGCAATACCTAATACACTTCTGCCTACCCCTTCGGGGATTTACAGACGTGAGTATATGGATGAATGGATAGTATAGACTGTTATGGGAATCCCAATTTTGGTTTGAATAATTTTATAATTCAGACTTATTTTTTGATAATCATTCAGAAATAAGTTAGAAGTCAGAAACAAGCGTTGGTAGCTTAGTGGATAAGGAGTTGGCCTTACGATCGAGAGGTCCTGGGTTCGTTCCTGGCCATTACCAGACGTATAAACACTAATTTAGTCTTTACACATATGCCATTACACTACTGACGTGAACCCACTCCTAGCACAAGCAACTTAGCTCAGTTGGAGGGAATATTAGTAATTTGGGTTTTAATATACTTATACTTAAAAAAAAAAATTTAAACTGTTGATTAAATGGCTAGGCAAGTAATTACGTCATCGATCCAAGGTAGGGAGGCAGATGGACTAACGACCTGAAAAAGGTGGCTGGGACAGACTGGATGCGGAAGGCGGAGGGTCGGCACAAATGGCGCGTAATGGTAGAGCCGAGAAACCAACAGTGGCCTGCAATAGTTTGGATGATTGATGGATTCAAACCATTTGCCTAGCCGTTTATCAAATGGGTGAACCTCATTCAAGCTGTTTTTTTTTATAAAGGACACTTCAATTTGACTTCACCGCGCCTCGCCGCCATATTAGGCTAAAGGCATTTCTCGGAAAGAGGGTCACCATCGTAAACATTTACCATGTTAACAGTGGTGGCACTTAGACGACCTCATCAGCCAATTGAACGGCGCTTAGTAAAGAGCCTAGGCGGTTAACTGAACGACTGATTGAGCTAGTTGGCTGTAACATAGAAAAATTTAGGGAAATACCTTCACCATCACCTTACAACTCGAAAAATTAAAATCTAAGACGATTCGAAAACGACGTGCGGTTTTTCAGACCAGCTTTTCAGATATTTGAAAGCTAAAAAGTGAAAGAAAATTTTGCCTCTGTGGTGTGGCGGCAGTGAAGGTAACTGTTACACAGGAGGCGTGGGTTCGATTCCCGCTCAGTGCAAATATTTGTACGCATAAATTACGGAATTGCATTGGTCTGGAAATTGGTGTGCGCCGGAGTTCCCATTGCAATCAGAACATCTATGGCAGTCGTTACGGCCAGTTGGAGCCCTCAAAAATTTGAAAACTGTTCTAAATATAGAATATGGATATTGCCAATGGGTTGTGGAGGTGAGATGGCAGTCGTTTCACGGAAAATATAGAAATTAGACTGGAAATTCCCAACTGAGTAGGAAAAAGGCTCGAGGGAAAGTGTCGTACACGAACAGGTAGGGTTTTCTACGTGCGAAAAATCCCAATGGATACCACCTCCCCGGAGCCGGTGGGAGGTTATTTTGGACTCGAACTGACTAAAACCGCACTCCGACTGAGGGTCGTGATGCGAGGCCGGAGGTGAGGTTGTCATCGACATATCCCTCGCACCCTGGCTGACCCAGGGCCATCACTTACGGTCTGGCATTCCTGGGGGGTCTCGTTAACTAGCCGGTAGGAATCGAGTTATCCCGTTGCCACTGGAGGGTGAAGTCATGAGCTGGTTGTTTACACCGTCAGCTATGATACTACACATTCCTAGCAATACTTTTGAATCGTGATGGTATCTCTAGAATGTAATCAATGGCTGTGATCGATCCACAAAATGGTTTGGCGAGCTTTTATGGATCATTACAATTTCATGTCATGTAACATTGAGACTGCCAAAGCTTGGATTGAAGTACTGACGGCAAAAAAGTTTGGATTTATTTTTAAATAAAAATATTTGGCCAAACTGTCACCGCAATTCAAGCGTCGCAGCTTAATGGTTAAGGAGTCGGCCTTACGATCGAGAGGTCCCGGGCTCGAATCCTGGGCATTACACTACCGACGTGAACCCACTCCTAGCACAAGCAATTTAGCTTAGTTGGAGGGGTTAGAGGGAATATTAATAACTTCGGTTCTGATATTCTTTAAAAAAAATGTATTTATGTAAGTATGTTTGTGCTTACATTCTGGGTACTATATTAAGCTATGCTTAGACTAAAACAAGCATCAATTCCCACTGGACAAGCAATAGACAGCATCGAGTAACGGGAGCTGATTTTTTATAAATAAAAATTGTAACGAGAACGTTTGTGCAACCGTTCTATTTCTAGTAATGATTTTTGAAATTTTGCTTCTGTAGTTAAAATTTGAAATGGTTTGTAATTTTGTAATATTTTTCCTTAAAAATCTACTACTATGCTGTTATTTTCAAAGGAATTGACTCTTAAGAGTGTTATAAAATCACGAGGTAACAAATAAAGTAATTCATTTTTGCATTTATACTTAATAATGGAAACAAACAAAAAAAATTATTTTCTCTTCGTGAAAATATTCCTGTTCACGCCACCTATAGGAACTTAAATCTCCAATGAAAGATTATTCTTTGTAAGTACTATTCCACATTACCTATAATATATAGATTTCTGTGTCAAATTTATATGCTCTTAAATTTTCTTACCTACTCTAAGAACTGGCGCCGCGCCGCCAGGTGTCACCAAAGAAAATATTTTTGTTTTTCCAAACTGTAATATATTATAGCCGAAATATATTTACGAAAGAGTGACAGTTCAATACAAAATAAATAGTCCTAAAAGTTTACTTTCAATTAGTAGCATTTACGAGAATTAACTTGAACATATTCACAGGATTGGGCATTTGTGGTGAACGATACTTCCATTTTTTGACATGACAACGTCTTATAATTCGTTGGAGCCGGCTGCACGCACGAAAAAACATGACGTCATGCGGCGTTACCTCGCTCTGAGACGTTCCATTTATGGCTTGAAGTGCAAGCGAGAGCGTGGAACGAGCGACAAAGCAAACAAATATTTTTTTTAAATTTCGTGGCTCCGACTTTTTTGCTGTCCCTACCAAAATCATTGCGAATTCTACACTGGGGTTTATTCTGCGTTTATAAAAGAGCTGAACTTGAGATGGGTCGCCATATACCTGTGTAATCGTGGGATACGTCAAGTGCCAGACGTTGTGTCGTGATTTAGTGACTGTGTGTTATAATATACATTGTAAGTGTGCTTCTACTTGGCATAAAACTATTTTCACGGATTTTGTATCGATATATAGGATGTCTCAATAAGAGTGCACTTTTTAATTTTAAAATAAAAGCAAGTATTTTATGACAGAGTTGTGATATTTTTATTGTATTTTAAAGAATACATGTTCCGATTAAGTATGGAATAAAATATCCGGCATTTTCATGAAATTTTCCATGACTTTTGCACAAAGATGTGGCTGTATCTCACCGATGACGCGTTGGATTTTTGATTTGAGCTCGGGAATTGTTTCGGGTTTATTCGCACAACCCCGAGATTTCACAAAACCTCAAAGAAAAAAATCGCACGGTGTTAAATCACACGATCTTGGTGGCCAGTTGACATCAGAATTTCGTGAGATAATGTGTTCTGGAAATCGTTGCTGCAATAAATCGATTGTTTTGTAATGAGTTTTTTTAATGAGGTTTTACAATTGTAACGGGTTGTTCTTTCGAAAAGCGCTCCATTTTTAATAATCGGTATAAACTGAAGCGACAGCTGTAAAATTTCAGAGTTACCACTTGCATGAAAAAAAAATCCAATTTTAAAAAGTGCGCTGAGACACCCTATATTTGGTGCTTATCATCATCACTGCATAGTGTAAAGCAACCGTGTCCCTATGTCCCTATGTATGCTTATATCTTCAAAACTTTTAATATACAGAGTAATTCAAGAGGAAGGTTTATATGTATAATACATGCTTAATATAGTTGAGGGTGCAGTGGGAACGGGATAGAACGCCACGCGGGCGGAAAAAAATTGGCGGTACCAAATTCAGCCAGCCAAAGTCAGCTAATTTTATTATACACTGATCCCGAAATTTCAGTTGATTTTCAGCAGTTGGGAGACTAAATGTTATTTCATAGTTTGAAGTGAAGTTATTATAAATCCCAGCGGCAGAGTAGAATTTGGGCCACCCCATCTCTTCCCATGCGATGTACAAAGCGACTAAGGGATAGGGCTGTTTAACATCAGACAGATATATATATCTGCGGTAGCCTAGTGGTATGGGTAATGGACTGCTGAGACGAGGTCTCGGGTTCGATCCCAGGTTTACCATGGCACACACCAATGACTTGTATTTACCGCAGGTTTATAAGTGCCCGGTTAATGGCAATAGGCTCGCCACCTATTACATTGGGATCTAAACATAAACTGGCGAAATGTGGGTGCTAGCACCTCTGACCCCTTCGGGGAATACAGGCGTGAGTTTATGTTATGTATGTTATGTTATGAGATATATATACAGGCCAGATTCAGCCTAAGATATAGGCTCGAGTCAAAAAAAGTGCCCGGAATACGGCAATAGGCTCACCCCCTATTACGTGGGACTAAATACGATGATTAGTGAAAATATTGTGGGTGTGAATTCACCTTTGCTTTACACTCCGGGGATAAAGGCGTGATTATATAAGTATATTATTATTTTTTGTATGTATGTTGTTTTATAGTACCTAAAATAGGTGCCTATGCATAGCTCGATTAATATATCTTGGACCTCAGTGAAAATAAAACGGCATTATGATTATAATCCCATTCTAATACATAAATACATATAATCACGCCTTTATTTCCTAGAGAGTTAGGCAGTTTCACCAATCATAGTATTCGGTTCCACGTAATTCGGGGTGAGCCTTTTGCCGTGTTCCGGGCACTATTGTTGACACGAGATATGCATCTGACGCTGAGTCTTGGCTATATATATCTGTCTGATATGATGTATTTATTATAGTTTATTATTATTACTAATTTCTTAATTATTTATTGCGCACAAACAGGTACAGAGATCAAATACATTGCAAGGAATATGTACCAACTCGAGCTAATTTATGATTAAAGACGTAGGTAATTTATTTATTTTTCTCCGTAGCGCGTTGCCTCGTCTCTGATTGAGGGAAAAATTTATGACCATTTTTCGGCATATTTAATCAACTTCAAAAAGGAGGAGGTTCTCAATTCGAACCCTATATTTTTACATTTTAGAGCGCGAACAACATATCTATAGGTTATAATGTATCATTGGTCCTAGCTATGTTTTCAAGAGGTGATTCTCACTCATACTTAATTTGATTTGTTTTCAATTCGATTAAAAAGAAATAAATTCATAAGGTCTTGTAAGTTTTGAAATTATGTTCTTGCCTTCGTTAAGATGCTCCTTGCGTTTCTCCGCATCGATGTCGCTGTGGAGAAGAAGTTGGTAGCCTTGGACACCATGGTCTCTCATGCAGCAGGAGTGCGGGACGGCTTTCTAAACATTTAATAGAGACTACCCGTGACCAGAGGGTTTATTCCTTGCGCAAAGGATTGGCATTGCCATTCAACGTGGCAATGCCGCCAGCCTTCTGGCCACCCTCTCGGTTGACATCGATGGGGAGGAATTCTTTGACGCCTGAACCTTCAGTTTTGCACATACCTTGTTTAATATTTTTATTTACAATTATTATGTTTTAAAAAACGTCAATCAATCAATCAATTAGCCCACCGCAGTCCACTGCTGGACATCCGAACCTCCGCCTTCCGCATCCAGTCTATCCCAGCCATCTTTTTTTGAAAGACGTCAATTTATTGCTTCGAAACTCTGGACCTGGCTAGGAATTCGGAACATTGTGTAGTTCTATGCGTTCGGAAATCAAATACTTCAACTAAAATCATTGTACTTTCAGATAAATCTTCAAGATGGTGTTGAGAGCCAGGTACCTGTTCTTGATATCCCTGATGGCGACAGTAGGAGCTGATGCTATTGACTATACCGTCAGCAATAGTATACTGATTAAGGCTGTGAAGGTACGTATATCTAAGACTAATGCAGATTTTTTTGCTATGCATGATTTTGTTTGCTGGAATTTTTCGGTTATCATCGCATCGCTCGCCATAGGCAGGGAATTCATCCCCACACATTGCATCCGAATACGGTGCGCACCGTGCGGTATGAAATGAACTTCATCCCACGTACGCGCTGAATGAACTCCGTGCCATGGTTTTCCCAAGCGACTACAATATGGGGTTCTTCAAGAGGGACATTAGAAGGTTTCATCAGGTTAGGCAGCGCGAGTGTAACGCCCCTGGTGTTGCATACGTCTATAGGCCGCGGTAACCACTTTCCATCAGGTGGGCCGTGTGCTTGTCTGCCACCTAAGTGGTATAAAAAAAAAACTTTCTGCCGTCCTATCCAGCGAGGGAGCCTGCACCAGAACCTTGTCTGTTGGTCCTGAAGAACTCGGTTGAGGTTCTATACACAGGTTTACCTAGGGTATAAAGTAAATTACGCGAATATCATTACCATGAGAGACGGCCATAATTCCACGCGGATGAAAAGTAGGGTGGCTTTTGGGACCGAGATCGCTGTCCCAGATTCCCCTTTTAAAATCAATTATTATTTTTAGGAGTATTTTGGGACCACGAATAAAATATGAATTTAGTTTTATTTAACTTGTTTATTTTGTGTTGAATAAAAAAGATTTTTTTTCAAAGATTTGTGTTAAAATAAAGCCTCTGTGGCGTGGCGGTAGTGCACGCGACTGCCACGCAGGAGGCGCGGGTTCGATCCTCGCTCAGTGCAAATATTTGTATGCATGTGTTAGATTTGGGGGGGGTAAAATTTGGGGTAACTATATATATATGTCTATAACTTACTATATATACCCATAAACAGGATGCCACTTGTAATTATGTATTTGAACCAAGGAAATTAAACAATAAATACAATTCTGTTTTATCTCTCTTTTATTCTGTTATACTACGTCAGTTCCAAAAGCTGTTGTAGACAGGAAAGAACTGACAAGAAAACCTGTCTGCCTTCTAACCACAACATAATTATTATTTTACTTCATGTTACACCAGGCTCGTAGCCAAATATTACAATATAAGACAACCCTGGTTTCAGACCAGTTACAACAGTATAATAGCTAAAACTATAACACAGATACTTATCACATAGGAACCACATTGGAGTCGAACCACTTCTCATAATTATTAGTATGACAATACTTGCACAGTCACTAATACGCTATAATAATATTGTACCATCTGGTACATCAGTGAAACAGACTAATAGCCGACACTATGATACATAGGTAGTACATAAAACTTAGATACCACACTGGTATCGAACCAGCCCTTTTGGTATAGCCATACTTTTACAGCCATTATTATTATGATAGTTTATTATCCCGAAGGACTATCGCAAATACATCAAGTAATACTTTGATTCGGTTACTTTACAAGTATATTTTAGTTACACAATATTTGGAACACTCAAAGTGGGTATTTAGTTATAATTGCTAATTCAATTACTTATTAAATACCAATCCACTATTATATTATTCACTATAACAGTAGTTATTACTACATTCACAACATTATAAATATAACAGAGGTATATCGTACCTCACACTTCGACGACGGCTCGGGAGCAACTGTCCGAATGACATCTGAGATCGTCTTTTTATAACATTTGAGACGTCGCATTGCATCGAATGATTTTCACCTACCTACTTATAAAAATATAGTATAAAGTAGTTTCTTATTTACAAATCCTTTAAAATATTATTTATAGTAATATAAATACACTATAATACATCAAGCTACACCTCACCTGATCGCTGGCCACTCCATATTTTAACATGATTCTAACACATGAGTATGGCTATTTGCATTGATCTGGATGTTTCTATGTGTAATATTTATATGTTCACAAAAAAAGTATCTAAGTATGTTTATCCGCATTCTAGATTTCATAACACAAGCTAATTAAGCTCACTATGGGTCTAGATAGCGTTGTGTAGATTGTAGTTGAATATTTATTATTTTTTGAATTTTCAGGAGACGTCTAACGATACGAAGACTGATACGCTAAATCTACCTGCAAATGCCTCTTCTATCAGGGAGAACATCACAGACACATTCAGGTAAATGTCTTTTCCATGTTAGCGTTAATCCCAGTCGCATTTAATCCCACTTTACCAGTCTAACTGCGAATTTCGCTAAACTTCGATATTTTCTGTGAAACGATTGCCATCTAACCTCCACAACCCAAAGGCGATATCGAAGCATTGCAGCTAGACCAGTTGTTAAACTTTTGAGGGCTCCAACTACCCGTATTCTAGAACACATAACACACCGTAGAATATTTATTAATTTCGATGAGTTATACTTGCAGTTATATTGTTCTATCTCAACTTGTATGACTATTTTTAGGGTTCCCTATTTAAAAAGTAAAAAGGAACCATATTACCAAACTTGCAGACTGTTACCAGACTGTATCTCTTGAACTGTGATAGCTAGATGACTTATTTCTGTCGTGACATCTCTCTATGATAACAAATATTAAAAACGAAATAAAATAAATATTTATTTAAGTATTTAATTTTGAGACATGAAAGATTTAGCTAATTACACAGGTTTAAATAATACGTTTAACATCGATCAGCCAATTATAAGTCCTCGCTTATAGACATAGAATAACTAATAAAAAAATAATAACATAACGCTAACTACTTATATGTAAGGATAATTACATATAAGAAGTTAGCAGAACATAGTATTTGCTTAAGCTAAAATAAAAAAATAATACTAGTTCGTACAACACCAGTATTTCAATTCTAATCTAGTACTTACATTAATGTTATAACCATTGTCCATTTAAAGCAGATAAGGCAGAGACACCCATGGAACTCTTCTGGCTCCACCGTCGCCCTTAAAGACGGATATAAACAGAAGGGAAATTTGAAGTGATTGAGGTGTGACTCAATAGCTCAGTTAGAAGAGCATTCTCAGAGGAAAGGTCGTGGGTTCAAGTCCCACTTGAGCACTTCTTTTTCCCGATGTATTTCGAACGGAATATGTTATGATGATGAATAACTGTTATATTTTATCTCCAGCTGTGAAAATCGTACATATGGCTACTATGCGGACGTGGACAACGATTGCCAAGTGTTCCACGTATGTGTTCCTACGCAGACTCCCTCGGGACGGAACATCACTTACAGATACAGCTTTATTTGTCCCAGTGAGACTATATTCAACCAGGTAAGATCTAATCCCTGAAACCTGAACTTTTATTTCACTTTTTTAAGTGCAGACATTCCTTTTTAAGTTCCGTTAACTATACAAATTGAATACATAGGGGAAAAGCAAAAATTAAAAAAAAAAAAATCCCACGACGTATAAAAAAATATTAAAAAAATGTTTACTGCAGTGCCCCCTAGTGGATCGTTACCGTAACACCTATCTAAGAACATGCACCAATCAAACCCAAACCAATAACTGAAACCTGCATCAAAATCGGACTAGTATTTTTGGAGAAAATTGGCAACATTGATTTGCATTAAAATGCTTGCGGTAGCGCCCCCTGTTGAGTTGTCATTGTAACACCTATCTAAAAACTTGCTCCAATTAAAGCCGAACCTATAACTGAAAACTGCACCAAAATTGAATTGGACCGCAAATGCAAATACCGTCTCCGTTCCGTCGTGGGTAAAAATGAAACTTCTCGGATGGGACTCGAACCCGCGATCTTTCCCTTACGAACTCCCTTGACCAACTTGGCTACCGAGACACCACCGGTGGAGCGTCGCCTTAAAGACGGATAAAAAATAGAAGGGAAATTTAAATCACGTCGGGCGTGTCTCAGTCAAGGTATTCCCCCTGTAAGGGAAAGATTGCGGGTTCGAGTCCCATCCGAGAAGTTTAATTTTTCCCTATGTATTCGATTCCTTCAGAAAATCCCTTTTTCAACATTAGCTACATCTCTGCGCACCCCAGAGAGAAATAAGTCATTATAAATCCACACTGCGGCTTAGAAGATCGAAATAAGTTTGATAGCGGGCGATACTACTTACTTACCCATTTGCCAATCATAGACCGAAAGAAAATTACCTGCTTTTGCGGTCTTGTATTTTTTCAAACTTTTTAGTACTTTGACATATTAATATTTTCCTAATCTCCTTTTAATTCCCTTCATTTTGATACACTATTTTCACAGTTACATCGTTAGCTTACATTTGAGACCTCATTCATCGAAATCCGTCGTTAGGCATACATATATACAAACATACATACATGCGTAACACATTACTTTCATTGGCGCAGTCGGATAAAAAGACGTGAGACAAAAAAAAATACAGATTATTTGATATTATTATGATTATCTATATTAATAACATGCCTAAACACTTACAGGAAGTACTTACTTGCACCAGACCTATCGACTCCATCCCCTGCGAAGAATCACCAAAATTCTACCACCTA
Source organism: Eilema sororculum (assembly GCA_914829495.1). Classification (NCBI taxonomy): domain Eukaryota; kingdom Metazoa; phylum Arthropoda; class Insecta; order Lepidoptera; family Erebidae; genus Eilema; species Eilema sororculum. Next base: position 1,845,440 of record OU618560.1, on the reverse strand, counting down.
AACGAAGAAATAGGTAAAGAAACCAATAAAACAACTGATAAAGAAAAGAAAGATAGCAGAAAGACGCAGAGAAGAAAAGAAATTAAGAAGAAAGATAACATTGTAATGGAAAACTCTATAAAGGAGACTATGAAAGATGAAATGAAAGAGAAATTAGAAGATATTGAAATTGGACTGAAAAGCACAGAAGAAGGAAGTCCTATGTTAATAGAAACGGTTATTGAGAATGTAGAAACAGAGAGTAGTCAAGAAGAAAGGGATAAGGCAGAAGAATTAGATAGGATGATAATGGAAAGGAATATGAGGCAGGAAAGGCAGATGCGACGAGGCAGTTTTAGGTTTAGAAGTGATGTTGTGTAATTGTTGATTTTAATGAGAAAACCTGCCTCTTCTAGACAAGTGGAAATACGTTTGTACAATAAAATATATTGATTAATGTAGGGGAGAGTCGGATAATAGGTCATTTTACTAATTTTTAACTTTCAAAAAATGACCACTTTCTTTTAATATAATGAACTGTAAAGGTAACATTTTCGTACGACAAATAGGTTTCAAGATATTTGATTTTGAAAAATTCAATTTGTGGCACCGCACGAAAACGCTTTATACATAATCATACGTATTTGTGACGTCACGCTTCTGTAGCGCGTAGTGCAAATGTATGGAGAGCAAGAGAATATTGTATTTATCTATACATAGAATATTGCAATATTGCAATAAAAGTTATTAAAAATTTAAGGAGGAATCTAAAAGTTATATAAGTATTTGAATTGAATTTGATTGTTTATGTTTCGGGAATTTCAACTAATGGAAAGTCATAGGTTCAGTTTAGATATGCAATATTTTATTTTGCAAGGCATATTTTTTCAGAACAAGGTAACATATTAGCAGTATTGGGAAGAATCGACGACCTAGGCGAATAGCCTATTCTATTCTGCAATAGGTACGCTGGCCACTTGTCTAAGGGACTGATATATTTTAGGACCTCAGCCAGTCATTTTTGGGTCAACTAACACTTATAGTTGGATTAATAATCACTAAAAAGTCACTTTCCGTCACGTCCGTCCCTATGTATGCTTATATCTTTAAAACTACGACACCGATTTCGATACGGTTTTTTTTAATAGATAGAGTCATTCAGGAGGAAGGTTTAAATGTATGATACATGCTTAATATAGCAGAGGGTGTAGCGGGAACGGGATATGACGCCACGCGGGCGGAAAAAAAGTTGGCGGAACGAAGTTCACGGGTCATTTAGTATACATTACTAACTGACCCGTGATCTGATGGTTAAAATGTTGGCCTCGCTAAAAAATATTGTATATTATAATTTATGTAAATTATTTTCTAAGGGAGTATTTTTTGTAATTTTATATATAGCCATATTGCAGGGGGTGTACGGGGAATCTAACATTTCCTGTTGACCCACCAGCGGGACTTAGTGAACGGGTCGTGCTATCTAATTTTCTTCAAATAAAATTGTTTTTAGGGGTATTTGCCTATAGATTCCTGTGTTGTGATTAATATGGCATTAGGCCAATGATGATTCTACTACGTAATCATAGGCAACTATTATCTGCAAGTCTAAAAAGGCCATTTTGTTGGAATCGTAATCCAACTAATATTATGAAATGTTAAAAGTAACTCTGTCTGTCTGTATGTTACGCTTTCACGCCTAAACCACTGAACGGATTTTGACGAAATTCCGCACAGGGCTAGATTAGACCATTAGAAAGGACATAGGCTATGTTTGGTCGCGATAACTGACATCCACGCGGGCGGAGCCGCGGGCAAAAGCTAGTAAGATAAAATTTTGTTGTAGGGCGATATTTACGTGAATTTATATGATTTTTTTGTTTTAGCTCATATGAGTGACCATTTTAAGAATTTTATAGAAATCAACTAGCTGACCCGTCCCGGCTTCGCCCGGGAAAATTTCGTATTCCATATTTGATAGTGACCTAAATGACGAACTTTCCATAAAAACGTTTATCACCTATTTTACCCTCTTAGTAGTTACATTTTGAAAAACGCTGATACACGTGTTCATTTATTTCTTAACAGAAACAGGTTCATGAAAATTAGTGCATCTAGCTCTGAAAACACGGACTTTCATACAAACTTCCATCCCTTATTTTACCCCTTTAGTAGCAGAAAATCCAAAAATCCTTTCTTAGTGGATGCTCACATCATAAAATGCATTACTTTCAAAATTTCAAGTTTTTAGGTCCAGCGGTTTAGGCTCTGCGTTGATGAATCAGTCAGTCAGTCAATCGGGACAAGTAATTTTATATGTATAGATTGAGATTTACTGGAAATTGGTTGGAAAAGTTACTCGTTTTTAGAAGAATCGCTCTATGTAGGTAGTCTTTTTAGACCCGCTGATCTGTGGTTCTACTAAGAGAGCCAATTGTATTTTATTATTAACACACTTTTATTAGTATGTAAGAAAATCTTTGAATCTTAATTTGACCCACTGCCCGGTCTTCGATTAGGATGATATTTTGCATACGCTCTGAGTTCTGACGACAATACATGACTAGCTAAGAAACGTCATTACAAATCCAATATGGCGGCCTCCCCAAGATGGCGGACTGGCTGTTTGAAATCCATCCCCATGATATGGGTGTCAAATGAAAGGGTTTTCTGTCAGGAATTCGGAAAAAAGTCACGTGACCTTAATCCAATATGGTGGACGTCCAAGATGGCGGACAGGCTATTTGAAAGTGTGTTTATATAGCTCTATGTAGCTTTTTTAGACCCGCTGATCTGTCGTTCTACTAAGAGAGCCGCATTTTATCAACATACATAGATTATTTGGCTACAGATAAATAACATCCATAATTTAATGAATAAATATTATTATTAATAAGTAGCTGCTAAGTTTTGCCGTGTCCAATTTACGTGTATTTTATTGTAAATAATGCCTATTAAAACGTTTTAAAGCAATTAGCATGTTTTTTTTATTTCTATATACCATTATGTTTTATGTTCATCATATTATGCCTTTACTACGCGCTTGTACCACAACCACACGGCTGCAGGGACCAGAATAAATGACACTACCTAATAAATAATAATTTAATTATAAAATAGACCGAGGGTCGAGTGGGCACCTCAAAATTATGAAGGGACGAATGGGCACAGGAGACGAATTCCAGGGGACCAGTGGGTACTATCCCGAAGAAAATAAGATAAACTCGGTGGAGTATAGAATAGGACCACCCCATCTCTTCCCGTGGATGTCGCAGAAGGCGACTCAGGGATAGGGCTGTTCTCCATCCGACAGTAAACATACAGCCCATGACTTAGTAGCCGCAGGCAATAGTCTCGCCCCATATTACATGCGACAAAAAATCATGGTGTAATGTGGGTGTTAATACATCCTCTGCCTACCCCTTGTGAGTATATCAATATATGTATGGGTTTACACAACGTCAAAAATAAGACTTAATAAATGACTTGATGACTTTTGTGGCGTACACGGTGCGTTAGGAATTGTTTTTTTGATCCCCGTTGTGTGCTATTCTGCTGGAGGTAAGACGGCAGTCTCTTATTCCACTTAAGTGTCAGACAAGCACAATACATGGACCACCTGATGGAACGCGGTTACCTAGGCTTACGGACGTATGCAACACCACGGGCGTCACACGCGCTAAAAGAACGACGTATAAGATGGAAAATTTGAATCACATCGGGCGTGTCTCGGTAGCCGAATTGGTCAAGGCATTCCCCCTGTGAAGGAAAGACTGCGAGTTCGAGTCCCACCCGAGATGATTCTTCTTTTTCCCTATGTATTCGATTGTAAGAACCTTTTAATACCTTTTCTGAAGAACCCCATATTTGTAGTTAGGTATTTGAAAAAATACAGTAAAAAGATTTCTGTAAAGAGCCTGAATTAATAAAATAATGGTTTTGTAGAAGGAAGAATGGGCTTCAAAGAGCAAATTTTGGATGTAACTCATTCCTATGCCGCACCACTAAGACCTGGAACTCCCTGCCAGCTCACGTGTTTCCTTCTTCCTGCAGTCGTGGATCCTTTAAGCGGGGCGTGAAAAGGCATCTGATGAGGCCGTCAAGCTGAGTGACACATGTTTACGATGATGATCCTCTTTCCGAGACTTTGCATTTACCTTAGCATCAGGCGAGGTGAAGTCAAATTGATGTGTCCTTTATAAAAAAAAAGCAAACGAGATAGGAGAAAGATAAACATAAGTTGGTCGCTGCATTAGTGCTTAATAGGGCTTTATAGACCAGTTACAATTGTCCCTCGATAGCGAAGCCCAATTCCAGTCCATACTGCATTTTTTGCTTTCTTGTCCACTGTGCCCCTGCATCTGTAACATCAAAGAACTGTCTGGTGGCAGGGCTACGGATAATGCTTAGACTGTGGCCATGTTTTGGGCTGTAAAATCTAGATCCATACTAATCCATACTTAATATTATAAATGCGAAAGTAACTCTGTCGGCCTGTCTGTATGTTACGCTTTCATGCCTAAACCACTGAACCGATTTTGATGAAATTTGGTATAGGGGTAGATTACACCTTGAGAAAGGACATAGGCTATGTTAGGTCATGATAACCGACGTCCACGCGAGCGGAGCACCGGGCACTAGCTTTTGCCAAAGAAAAAAAAGTATTATTAAGTCAAAACCAGTCTAGATTGAGACAGACCTATGTCCAGCAGTGTGCGATAGACTAATTGATTGAGTCAATAGGGTCTATTGATTGAGTCAATCAATTGAATCAATTAGTCTATCGCACACTGCTGGACATAGGTCTGTCTCAATCTAGACTGGTTTTGGCCTACTGTGTCCACGCTGGCCAGACGGGTTGATACAGGTTTCATTTCGAGAGTTCCTTCTCTCGCAGTGATATCGTCTGCGTATGTTTCCGTTAGTCGCCTCTTACGACAACCTTCGGATGAGATGGGGTGGTGATACTTGTATTCTTTCTTCACAAGTACATGGATCCTATTGACTATAAAGAGATAATTCAAATATAACGCAAAGCTATTAAAGATTGATTGAAACTTATTAATTACGTCATGCCATACGCTTCTCGTTACTGTATCATTACACAGAAAATCTAATTATTCCTTATCGGACAGCACAAATAACTTTTTCATGGCTGATTTCATTCCAATATCTAAGCGCATAAGCAAAATTTTATACCGATTATAACTGTTCGCAACGGACAACAGCAAAAAATGTTATGAACAATCATGTTTGTAATATTAACTTTAATTTTTACGACGGTATTAGCCCACAGTCATGAGAAATACATCGATCTCCTACCCGAAGAAGAGAAACAACAATTCTTGGATAAAGTAGCTAGAAGAATTATGGAAACTGTTGAAAGTGGAGAAGACGCTAATGGAAACAAATTTAGTGGAGAACTTACAGATGAACAGTTAAAAGGGCACAGTAAATTCGTTCAAGAAATATTGAAGCAGGAGTCTGCTATGTTGAGAAAGCGTCGAGCAGGTACTGATTTAAAGGTAGATAATTTAGAAGTTATGGCTTCAACAACAGATAAAAATGATGATAGTGTTAAACATGACACTTCTAGTGACAATAATAATACAAATTCAACAGTAAACAGAGTAAAACGTCACAGTACCGAAGAAGAACCTCCGGAGAATTCATCTGATTTCATCAAAGTTCACATAGTAACTGAAACATCATTGCCAATGCAGAAAAGATCGGAAAGAAGTGATGGTGAAAGTGACAAAAAAGAAGAATTGTCTAGTAAAAAATCTACAGAAGAAGAATTCTCCACTAATAAATCAAAAGATCCAGAAACATCAACAATAGATTTAAACGTGCAGACAAAAGAACCAGAAGCTAAAGAATCTACAACAGATTCTCAAGGTTTAGGTACTGAAACTGAAAAAAATATTGATACAACTAAGTCTAACGCTCCTGAAACTCATTACAAAATACTGAGAGCTACTGGATCAAGTCATGAAGATTTAGATATAAATGATAATACTGATATTAATGAAAATAAGACTCAAACGCCAGTAAATGATACTCCTACTGTGAATGATTCAGTTAAAACTCATGAAAATTCCGAAAATAATTCAACAAATAGTTCAATGGTAGAAAAAATTCTAACAAATTATAAGTCTAGTCCAGATGTATCTGATAAAACATCACCAAAATCCATTTTTATAGATCTTAATGACTATTCACCACCACCAGCAAAAATAATTGAACTTAATGCAGCCACAACAGTCGATCATTATCAATTCGTAACAGAAAATTCACTATCAAAACATAAATTACGAGCAATCACAGCTACTACCACAGTAGTACCAGCTTTGACTCCGAAATCGAAACAAAAGAGTACTAATAAAAAGCAAAAAAGGGTGAAAGTTGTCAAAAGATCTGAAAACACCACAGTTATCAGTTATATTGCTAGCGAGGCTTTGAAAAAGGTTAAATCAGACTATAACCTTAAGAAGAAGAGTAAAAAGTTACCGTCTTATCGAATTCATGAAATCTGTAAGTACACACACAATATGCTCCCAGCTATTCACCTCCTCGCTAAACCCATAAAAAATTGTAATTTCATAGATTACGACTTAAAATCCTTATCGAATACATAGGGAAAAAGACTCTTCTCGGGCGGGACTCCGCAGTCTTTCCCTTACAAGGGGAATGCCTTGACCATTTCGGCTACCGAGACACGCCCGATGTGATTCAAATTTCCTATCTTATACGTCTTTAAGCATACTTAATGCTGTAAAAAATCATTAAATCCTTACATTCATTTAGTTGGTTTCTATAGATCAGCTGGGTACACAATACTAGAACTAATGTTATTATAAATTATTTTCCTACAGCTTTGCCTAAATTTGGAAATCCACCTTTCCTGAGAAGTCCAGAACCTATGGAAGATTCACCTCTCTTTGTCCCCGTCTATAAGTATTCACCAAATAATGCATACTATAATCCTACCAACCGTCTTGGACCAAACGCTGTTGAAGAAAATTCAATTGAACTCGACACACATAATTTGCGTGGAGGTGAAAAAAATGTAGCAAAGAGACCCGTACCAGAAGAATTCATATTACAGTTAGACAATGCGAAACAATTATTAGCAAAAGTGAGAAAATTCGGAATATACCAAAAAAAAAATAGAGAACATTTTGAAGATGATCTTCCAGTTGTCACTACTGCTAAATATAAAAAAGAACACTCTGATGAGAATTCTGCAGAACTAAGATTTCCAGATTCTCACGAAAAATTACATCCAATGAACAGTATGAAACGTGGCACCAAAACTCACATCAAAGCTATTAGAGATGTACTTTTTAAAAATAAAATCTACGGAGAAAGGGGGCCTGCGAAAAAAGATGACCTTATTCGTGACTTATATGGTAATAATGAGATATTACACAAATATGATAAAGACTATAAAACAGACACTGAATCAGGTAAACTCTCTCACTCTATAGAGGCAGACACTGAATCAGGTAAACACTCTCACTCTATAGAGAAAACAGAAAAATTGAGAGACTATTGGAAGAAAAAATATGGTAAGAAAAAACCAAAACTTAGAAACCTCCAAACTGATGATGATATAGATATCGACTATTATATTGGTAGAATGGACAATTTAAAACACAAGATTAATGATTATATTAAAGGACTGTATAGTATTCGTGAAGAAAATAATAACAATAAACAAAAAAATGGCAATTTGATACAGAAATATGTGAAAATGAAAAATAGAAGTAACAAAAAGGAAAAATATCTTGAACTTAGTACAGTGCTTAACAAAGTGTTTTCCAATAAACTGCCAAAGACTAAAGACCTGGAAGTTAAGCATAAAATCCATCAAAAGAATAATGTAACTAAAGTTAGCATATATATGAAGGCATTAAAGAATCTGATAAAACAAGACAGTAAGGGTTTAAAACAATACGATTGGCTATCAACCACTGTGGAGATACAAGGTGCTTTAGCGAAACTATTTCAAATAATGTAAGTAATTATATAATATATTAAGGATTAAGAGAAAAGAGGAATACGGAGGTAACGAGGAGGAGTACGGTGAAAAGGGTATGCTAAGGTGGTTTGGGCACGTTGAACCAATGAGTACGGAGCGAATTACACACCAGGTATGTAAGGCATAGGTGAATGAGCAGACCAGCCAGGGTCGACCTAATAAAAAAAAAAAACAAAATAGTACACACATAAGCCAAATTAATAAAATTCTTAAAAAACTTAATTATTAAGAAAACAAAAAACCGGAGCAAAATAAAAAAGCAACTGAAAAGCAAATAAAATCAATTATTAAAAGAAACCCGATTGATGTTGAAAATTATTCTGGCGCCAGGTCAAATAATTTTTTTTTCGCCATTTTGATTTTCTAGAAATTTTAATATACCTGGTGTCACTTACACAATCACGACGAATCAGGCTGTACGGCGTGCCAAATGAATGGACATTCATAGATACATACAAATATACATACATACATAGTCTCAAAAACATTACTCTCCTTCGGTCGGCAGTTGGGTAAAAAGGGCAGGTCAGAAGTAGAAGAGGTAGAAGAAGAGAAGAGGTAGAAAGGGTAGGTTAGAAGGGTAGATAAAACCGGAGGGCTTGCATGAAAGGATTAATGGCAGTGAAGGAGCTCGTGAAGGATGTAACGATAGAGGCAAATGGCCGGCTGTTTTCTCTGCATACCCTGGAGAGAAATAGGCGTGAGCATATGTATATATGCAGCAATCCAAGTAAGAGGAGAGTCGATCTTTTGATAGCCTTTAGTTTTTAAACCCCGACGCAAAAATGACGGGGTGTTATAAGATTGACGCATCTGTGTGTGCGTGTGTGTCTGTCTGTGGCATCGTAGCTCCTACACGGATGAACCGATTTGGATTTAGTTTTGTTTTGTTTGAAAGGTATATTAGTCGGGAGTGTTCTTAGCTATGTTTGAAAAAAATCTGTCCAAGATGGCTGTCGCTACAAATGGCGGAATCCATACTTCCATACTAATATTATAAATGCGAAAGTAACTCTGTCTGTCTGTCTGTATGTTACGCTTTCACGCCTAAACCACTGAACCGATTTTGATGAAATTTGGTATAGGGGTAGATTAGACCTTGAGAAAGGACATAGGCTATGTTTTGTCGCGATAACCGACATCCACGCGGGCGGAGCCGCGGGCAAAAGCTAGTAAATAATAATTTCAAGTTCTTCAATATGGGTATCAAAATGAAAGGGCTTGACTAGTAGATCAATTTAAAAAGTGTACAATAAAATTATATTAAAAATATAAAAAACCCCCGTCACAAAGAACATCTAAAAAAGTTGAAAATAAATTGTGTTTTCCCTTTAACTTTGATATATATATCTATAAATATTTTGATTCAACGGTTGCCATGTCAGGGGGGACCAGGTATCGTTCCGATTATATGACAGAGTGCTTTACCAGATAGGGTCCCCTGAAATGGCAACGGTTGAATCAAAATATTAATGGGTATGCCATATGCAGGGAATTCGTCTTCACAAATTGCGACCTGAAATGGTGCACACAGTGAGGTTAGAAAGGAACTTCATTCACCTTACGCTTAAGCTGGTGAATGATTTACCTGTTATAATTTTTCCAACGACATCAGAAGGGAAGGAAGGCTCTTTCCTCTGTCGCACGATAAAGAGCTGGAATGCTCTGCCCGCATACTTGTTTCCCTCCTCTTACAGTACCGGGTTCTTCAAGTGGGGTGTGAAAAGGAATCTATCAAGGCCGTCAAGTTAGGGACCACCATTTTACGTCCAATGGCACCGGGAATGGTGGTCTGTATCTTCTGAACTGCACGTCAGCTTTATTGCCATCTAGCGGGGTGCAGCCAATTGACGGACCAAATAAAAAAAAACTCTACCACATATATTTAAATGGTGCGACTCGCATAGAGCTTCTATCTTGGAGGTAAAATGTGTCTTAAACGCGCAGGATACGTTTCTTGGATGTATTTTGAATATAGCGAGCCTCGCGCTGCGAACCAGTTATCAATCAAAATTTTCATAAACACGACTAAAGTTTCGACACTTTTTAGTAGCCTACTGACACGACAATTTGACTTCACTTGGTCTCAAGGCTCTCAGGATTTTTATCCCACTCAGGTGGCAGACAAGCACACAGTCCACCTGATACAGAGTGGTTACCGTGTCAAGGACGTGTGCAACAGGGAATCACACTCGTGCTGCCGACTTTATAAGAACCACGGAGGACAGAATATGATTAAGTAACGGAGATGCCTCATTGATAATTCGCCTAATAAAAACGCGTCGCCGAATGCGGGTGGGAAGAGAGACGCGCGGGGTGTCAGAAGTCGAAGGACGTCATAGGTATAACGTTCCTACCGAATGAGTCCATTTGACGTTTGGATGGCACGCGACTCGATTGCCTTGCAACAACTCCGCTATTATTTCCTTCTCCATGATAAGAACAGAGAGTTTCTGTACCGTCATTGCAGAAGACAAAGCGGAATAGTACAATAACAATAACGCGAATTAACGCAATCATGGTATAGATAAATACGTAGGTACCTTTGATTTGCCTGACGTTTCGACCAGGTTACACCGGCCGTAGTCACAGGCTGACTGGCTCCGTAGGCGCACGCCCGCCGTCTTCGAGTCCGTGAGGTAGTAGATTCTTGATCAGGTTCTTCATAAACGTCAGACAAATCAAAGATACGTATGTACCTATACCATGATCGCGTTATCGTTATTGTAAATCATGGAACTCGAGAGTTTAAAAGCAGGATAAGTCTTTTTCCCACTGACAGTACAAAAACTCTCCAGTGAGCTCTGGCTAGGACTAACCGAGGGTCCTGGCAAAAGCAGCCTGATTCTTAATATGTATTCTGTTACAGACAAAATATTCGAGAAACCAAACCAATTCATCCAGCAGACGTTCAACTACTAAAATACACAGCATTTCTCCACAATTTTGCAATAGAACTAAAAGGTGCTGAAGATTTAAAAGCTAATTTAAAAAATAAATTGAATCACCTACCGAAGAATAAGAAGAAGATTGCAGAAGTGATACTAAAAGAGAAAAACCTATTAAACAAAGTTTGGATGAAGTTGAAACCTTTACTGCCAAATTTGACTTCTAAGAATGTAATCGATGATCTGAATGATTTTCTTTTAGATGTTGAAAAGGCGTTAGAAGATGTAAGTAATAATTAACCCATTAATTTTCTTTCGGTTTATGATTGGCAAATGGGTACCGCCTGCTATCAAACATAATTTGGTCTTTTCAGTGGCAGTCGGGTTTTTTAATTTTAAACATTTGTTTCATTTTATACTTTTTAGTTATGATATGACAAGTGTATCTTTTTGTAATTTCCTTCATATCGTTTTATACTTGAAATAAAAGCTTAAATCAATAAGTAAGAAAATTAGCGAGAATGATTGTTTTGTTAAACAACTTTAAATCGTTATATATCCTAAACTATTATTTAAAATGAAAAATGATAAAAGGAACCTCAAGATGATTTTAAAATACCTATTCAACGACACCCCACTTGACATAGCTCATCGACTTTTTTTTTTTCATTTTGACAATATGGCGTCTGGTTGTCGCTGTGGTGAATTTTGATTACTGTAATGTCTTTAGTGACACTTGCGAGGTTAAGACGAATCGATTGACGTAAGAATGATCAAAATCGGCCTACGCATTTGGTCTCTAGAACGCCACATAGAAACAAACATACATACATACATAGACTGATAAACACATTACCCTCCTTTGCGTCGCGCAGTCGGGTAATTAACATGTGGATAGCATGTTTATGAATACATAACTGATTTTATCCCTTCTTCCTCGTCGTTCCACCAACTTGTTCCACCAGTGGCACGAGAAGGAATTGTCATTCCTCGTATCACTGAATGCAGATACATGCAGAGATGGTAGCTAGCAATTCGGAGGATTATCAACTTAACTACCTATGATAGAAACATCCTCCCCCGCACGCTTAAGTTATGGAATGAACTCCCTGCCGTGGTTTTCCCAAGCGACTACAATATGGGGTTCAGGGCGCCAAAAATCCACCATTTTGATTTTCTAGAAATTTTAATGTACCTGGTGTCACTCACACAATCACGACGAATCAATAGACACCTCACATGTCCAAATCTGTCAAGCCGTTCAGGCTGTAGGCCGTGCCAAATAAATGGACATACATACTTAAATAGTCTCGAAAAACATTACTCTCCTTCCTTCGTCAGTTGGGTAAAAAGAATTTCTTTCTTTCAGCTACATGAAGCTATCAAGAACATATCGCAAATTACAACATTTAAACGTCAGAATTGGTGGGCAAATCTCAAAGACCTGTACTTAACTACAAACGAAAAACATCTCAGAGAAGTGCTCCTCCATCTTTCATTTATAAGACTACTGGAGCTGATGGTAAAGGGCGCTGAGAAAGGCATGGAGAAGGATTTCGTAGGGTACATGAAGACTCATCGAAGGGAATCGAAGAAAACTTTTGAAGAAATGATGTTTGTTATTAGAATTTTAGATGAAATTAAAAATTCTTCGAATTAGTTATTCAATTGTGTTATCAATTTTTTGCACAAGTATCACACGCGTGTAAATCCCCGAAGGGGTAGGCAGAGGTATATTAACACCCACATTTCGTTTGTAGTGAATTTCTGTTCCACATAATAGGAGGCGAGCCTATTACCGTCAAGCGAGTAATTAGGCACTTCGTCATGTGCTGTATGTTTACTGTCGGATGTAGAACAGCCCTATCCCTTAGTCACCTTTTACGACACCCACGGGAAGAGATGGGGTGGTCCTATTTTACTCCACCGGGATACAAAACGACTTCCCTTTAGTATAGTTACAGGTATATTTTGGACCCATATGTAGAAAACGGGACCTTACCGCGTGCGAATTGATTATATCTATGATAAACTAAAATCTAAAATATGCCACAACATTCTACAAAAACGCTATCTAGACCCATGGTAAGCTTAACTAGCTTGTGTTATGGAATCTAGAATGCGGATACACATACCTAGATACTTTTTTTTTTTGTAAATACATACATATTAGGCATAGAAACACCCAAACCAATGCAAATAGCCATATTCATGCATACAAATATTTTTGCACTGAGCGGGGATCGTAACCTGAGTCGCGTTCACTACTTGAAAAAAAAAATGAGCTCCACTGTTAGTAGCACCCCATGTTATCCTCAAAAGACATCTAAAAACTAATGATTAAAAAATAAAAAACCCGACTGCCACTGAAAAGACCGAAATAAGTTTGATAGCAGGCGGTACCCATTAATTTTCTTTCGGTTTATGATTGGCATATGGGTACCGCCTGCTATCAAACTTATTTCGGTCTTTTCAGTGGCAGTCGGGTTTTTTTATTTTTTTATCATTTGTTTCATTTTATACTTTTTAGTTATGATGTGACATGTATATTTTTTGTAATTTCCTTGATATCGTTTATACTTGAAATAAAAACTTAAATCATTAAGTTAGAAAATTAGCGAGAATTATTGTTTTGTTAAACAACTTTAAATCGTTATATATCCTAAACTATTATTTAAATTAAAAAATGGTAAAAGGAACCTAAAGATGATTTTAAAATACCTATTCAACGACACCCCACTTGATATAGTTCATCGACTTTTTTTTTTCATTTTGACAATATGGCGTCTGGTTGTAGCTGTGGTGAATTTTGATTACTGTAATGTCTTTAGTGACACTCGCAAGGTTAAGACGAATCGATTGACGTAAGAATTATCAAAATCGGCCTACGCATTTGGTCTCTAGAACGCCACATAGAAACAAACATACATACATACATACATAGACTGATAAACACATGGGTAATGTGTTTATCAGTCTATGTATGTATGTATGTATGTTTGTTCATACATACATACATAGACTGATAAACACATGGGTAATGTGTTTATCAGTCTATGTATGTATGTATGTTTGTTTCTATGTGGCGTTCTAGAGCCCAAATGCGTAGGCCGATTTTGATAATTCTTACGTCAATCGATTCGTCTTAACCTTGCGAGTGTCACTAAAGACATTACAGTAATCAAAATTCACCACAGCTACAACCAGACGCCATATCCTTGCGTCGTGCAGTAGTCGGGTAAAAAGTCGGCCATGTGCGAGTCGGACTCGCTCACCGAGAGTTTCGTAACTTAAGCGGCATAAACTATAATATATTTTGATTGCGTAGACTTAGAAGTTTGATATTTGCACAGCTTCAAGACGTTATAGACCTGAGTATGTGGTATGAACTTTAACTTGGTAACTCCACGTATTCCTGAGGAAAAGGTCTTTATAAACAGACAGACAGACGGACAACGAAGAGGTTCTATAAGGGTTCCGTCTTTTCTGCTTAAGGTAAACATACATACATATAACATAAACTCACGCCTGTATTCCCCGAAGGGGTGCTAGCACCCATCGTCAGTTCATGTTTAGGCCCCAATGTAGTAGATGGCGAGCCTATTGCCATTAAACGGGCACTTATAAACCTACGATAAATACACACATAACTTCGAAAAGCATCGAAAAGTCATTGGTGTGTGCCATGGTAAACCTGGGATCGAACCCGAGACCTCGTCTCAGCAGTCCATTACCCATACCACTAGGCTACCGCAGAGCTTAAGGTACGGAACCTGAAAAAATGCGTAGTTCGCATATAGAGTACAATTTGTTACTTCGTTCGGATCAGAATATTTGCCGGCAACTATACTAAAATGAAACCATGTATAGGGCCACCCAGCTCTTCCCGTGGGTGTAGTAGGAGGCGACTAAAGGATAGGGCTGTTCTCCAACTGACAGTAAACATACAGCCCAATTCTGGTTGTATGCAAAGAAGTTCAAAGGGGTAAACGGGGTTCCTTCCCTCCTGATTGATTTAGCTTGACTTTTATGGGGGTGAGAGTGACACGTCTGACCAGCCAACCCTAAGAGGGAAGTCTTTCAAGCTTCGTCATCAAACTGCAAGTGTTGTACAGTCAACTACAAAGAGATGTATCTAATTTAATCTTACAAAATGATGTACCCCTGCGAGTGCCACTATGAACTAAACAAACATTGTGACAAACATGGTATCCACCGAACTTGACAGTATCATGTATGCGTGTAAAGCGCAATAATTATGTATCCCACTACATTTCCTGTGATATGTACACTTACAATCTTAATTAAAAATCTATCCAAATACTGTGAAGGACAATTGTGTATATTTAATGTTCCAAAGAAATGTAACCATAACAAAAAGGATGTACGAATTTAGAAGTGCTAGCGAAAAAAAAAAAACAAAAAGAGGCTGGAGGCGGGAGGCGGGAGGCGGGAGGCGGGAGGCGGGAGGCGGGAGGCGGGATTCGGGAGGTGGGAGGCGGGAGGCGGGAGCTTCCGCTAAGGAAAGATTTTGATTCATTCTACCCCTAGGGGATAAAAATAGGAGATGAAAGTTTGTATGAAACTTTGACGATTTTAAACCGATCGGGCTGAGACTCTGCATGTATAAAGCTACTATGACGTAGGCACCCCCTAAGAAAGAATTTTGAAATGCAGGCTATATAAGAAATAAACAGAGATCGAATTCCACGCGGACGAAGTCGCGGGCACAGCTAGATAAATATATTACCTAAAATGAGCAGTCTATCTGAAAAATTAA
The DNA here is from genome assembly GCA_914829495.1 of Eilema sororculum. Lineage (NCBI taxonomy): Eukaryota > Metazoa > Arthropoda > Insecta > Lepidoptera > Erebidae > Eilema > Eilema sororculum. The sequence goes on along the minus strand of OU618560.1, from coordinate 1,829,752 downwards.
CAACACCAAAATACTATTCCAAACCATTTTTAATTTCATCAATAATCATCATTACAAACACCATTTCTTCTAAAGTTCTTTTAGATTCTTTTTTATGGAATTTCATGTAAGTTATGAAGTTATCTTCTAAGCCATTCTCACAGCTATGTTCGATTAGCTCAACTAACCGGGAGAAAGATATATGAAGCAGTAATTGCAGGAGATGTTTTTCATTCGTAGTTAAATATAGCTGCCTCAAGTTTTGGAACCAATTTTGATGCTTGAATTTTGTTATTGTAGAAACGCCTTTTAATGCTTGATGTAACTGTAAAGAATATAAATATTAGTATTAATTATGATAGGAATAAGATGATGGTTCCCGATGGAGTAGAATATCACCGCAGCTCTTCCCGTGGTGGGTGTCGTAGGCGACTAAGGGATAGGGCTGTGTTCCATCCGACAGTAAACATACCTACAGTCCAAGACAAAGGGCCAGTTAGACGGCAATATTCTCGCTCCCAATACGTCGTGGGACCGAAAATCTTCTCTGCCTACCCCTTCGGGGATTACAAACATGAGTATATGGATGGATGGAGGAAAAAAAATGTTTCAGGCGGGATTCGAACATGTGACCGATTCGAGAAATCTCTGACCACAGAGCTACTGAATCGTGCCTGAATTAATCCATTTTTTTCTTCTAGATATCTGTTTTTAGAGCGATGGTAGAGCCCTCTATCGGCTTATGAGCTATAGGAACCAATGAATAGTTAGCATACTAAATGCTTTAACATTCAAATATTAATTTGATTTACAGAAAGATGTTGACGAACAGAGTACTCAAAATGATCTTAATTTCGTTTTTAGACCCCCTTCCTCTCGACGCATTGTTCCGATATTTGATACACAACTTAATTTTGTACAGTATTTCAATTTAAATAAATAAAATTAAATAAAGTTTAGTAAGAATTAATACAGCCCAATTTAAAAATTGAACATATTTTTTTTTATAAAGGAGACGTCAATTTGCCTTCACCTCGCCTGTCGGCAAGCTAAAGGCTAATTCTCGGAAAGAGGGTCACCATCGTAAACATGTACCATGTTAACAATGGTTGCACTCAGCCTGACGGCCTCATCAGATGCCTTTTCACGCCTCGCTTAAAGGACCCGGGACTGTAGAAAGAAGGAAACACGTGAGCTGGCAGGGAGTTCCAGGTCTTAATAGTACGGCATAGGAATGAGTCACTGAAACGCTTGGTTCTGGTAGGTATACGGCATTCTGTACCGTATACGGACGGCATCTTAGCCCTGCACGTGTCTGTGAAGGAAAGGAGAGGGTGGGACTATTATGGTCATTTCACTATAAACACACACGCTGTGCTGTGTTTAAATTATTATCATCAATCAATTATATCACAGTCCACTGCTTGGAAGGCTCTGGTCTACTGTTTCCACGCTGGCCAGACGGGTTGGCACAGGGTTTTATTTCGAATGTTCCTTCTCTCGCAGTGTTATCGTCTGCGTATTACCTTTTGCTGTCACCGTCAGCCATGTAAATTGTATACTTACATCATACAGTCCCTTTTCCACGTCAATAAGAAAATCATTCAAATTATTGAGCGCATCGCCAGCTGTCGAATCTGGTAACAGCTTCCTTATATACCTCCAAACTTTGCGTATCATTCTTGGATCTGTTATTTTCCTTCTCTTATTCTTCGAGAGGAGTTTCACATAATCCTTCAACTTGGTTTTAAAGTTGTTAGCCCGCTTTAGCTCTATTAAATAATTGTGGAGGAACATGATATATTTTATTATTTGGATATCTGCAGGATGTATTGGTTGTGCATCGTTCATTTTATGTCTGAAATAAAATCAGTCTAAAAGAATGTGAATTTAATCGTAATCTTTTTTAAAGTGAAGCCAATGAGACGAGAGAAAAAAGGTAAACAAAGCTACCTTTACTGAGTTACGTTGCGATAACTAGCGATTATTTCATCTGTCCTTATCGCACATATTACACGTATGCGGCAATGGCCGAGCGAAAGCTGTCGTTGCGTGTTTCGTAGTACAGGAAAGCTGTCAGCACAGGCGGTTCTAAACTGTCAGATCCGCCATCTTATGAGCAATTTAATTCCTGTCTGGAATGCACTCGAAGTAATAAATGTTTGAAACAGCTGGAACATTGTTTACCTTTTTTCTCTCGCTTCGTTGGATTTACTTTAGTAATGGTTAAGTTATCAATCTATTAGCTTATCGCAGTCCACTGTTGGACATGGGCCTCTTCCAATGTTGGGAGACTTTGGCTTAGTGTTTTCATGCTGGCAAAACGAGTTAGTTATCGGATATTGGAATTTTTGGTCATATTTACGGTTCCATTCGACATGCGATCAACGAAAAATAATATAAATAGTTTAGTTTTTTATTTTTTTTTATTTTATTTTAAACTTTATGCACATAAATTTGTACAAAGGCGGACTTAATGCCAAAGGCATTATCTAACAGTCAACCTTAGGGTGATGCAGAGATACATTGAGGTAGGTGCAGACAGAAGATTAACTATTTATTAGAATGTAATAATACTTACAATAGACATACACACTATAATACACAAGAAATACATACATATACAATTACATATATACCTATTCCTATACTTATACTTTATATAAATATATATGATACATACCTATATAATATACTACTACTTAAACCATATTTCTTTATCAAAATGATGAAAAATAACCTTGTAGTTTTACCCACTATTACCATTAGGGATTACTGTAGAGCTGACGTACTTTATACTTGAAAGTAGCACGGTTGTTAGCCATCCTGATTTCGAGAGGAAGCGCATTCCAGAGTAGAATAGCTTGCACGAGGAAAGAAGAATGAACTAGGCTAGAACTATGAGTAGGACAGTGGAGAAGACGGTTATCAGCTGATCGTAGATTTTTGTTATGATGAGAACCAAGAAGCTGTACATGAGATGATAAATAAGTGGGGGCATTGGGGGAGCTTAAAATAGTATGAATCATCGTCACCGCCCGCAAGCTACGTCGCTGTCGTATAGGTAACCATCCTAACTCTGTACGATAGACTGAGACGTGATCATATTTCCTAAGGTTGAAGACGAATCGAATGCAATTGTTGAGAAGGCGGTCGAGTTTGTTGAGCAGATCTGCATTCAGGTCGAGGTAGCATACATCACCATAGTCCAAGACTGGGAAGATTAGGGTCTGCATAAGCATCGCCTTAGTTTTAACAGGTAGAAAGTTTTTAAGGCGATACAGACTACGCAACATCCCTGTCACCCTCTGAGAGACTTTTGCAACTTGTGATTGCCAGTTCAGGGTGGAGTCGATACTCAATCCCAGGTTTTTAACAGCAGGCGTAACAGGAATAATTCGCCCGTTGAAGTCTATTTTTGGTAGAGTTTCTTCGTCTACCTTATTTATCATATGGTTACTGCCAATTAAGATACCCTGGCATTTATCAGGATTGACAGAAAGGCCAAACCTGTCACACCAACTACTTATAGATCGCAAGTCGGCGTTAACCCTGTCAACAGCCTCCGAAAGATTCTCCGCACGAGCTTGGCTGTACACCTGCAGGTCGTCGGCATACAAGTGATACGCACACTGAAGTTCAGAAGTGATAAGGTTTATGAATATTGAAAATAAAAGAGGAGAAAGAATGCCGCCTTGCGGAACGCCAGAGTCGAGATTGCACCAACCAGACGAAATCTCGTCCGCGCAAACCGACTGCTGACGTCCACGAAGATATGAAGAAAACCACTCCAGCTCATCGGCTGAGATCCCAAGATGGGATAGTATTACTAAAAGGATATCATGATTCACGCAATTAAATGCATTCGAAAAATCCACTAACACTAACACTGTGACAACCTTCTCCGTTCCGTCCCTGATATCCCCCGTTACTTTAAGGAGTGCGGTTGTAGTGCTGTGTCCCGATCTGAATCCGGATTGCAATGGACTGAGTATCCCGTTGGATTGCACATAATTGGACAGCTGACGATGAACACAGGCTTCCAGCACCTTGGATAGGAAAGGGAGGATGGAAATAGGACGAAAATGATTAGGAAGTGAGGGATTGGAGATTTTAGGAAACTTTTTTTTTATTTATATTATTTTGGGGCATGGTAGAGTTAATAATTTATACATATTTTAAATGTGCTTCTTAAGCCCTTTCATTTGATACCAAACACGGCACATTTATATCAAATTTATTTTTTAACACAGTACCTTATGAGCGCTAGAGGGCGCCACAAAAGATTGAGGGACACGTCATATAGCCTATAACCATCGGACGATAAAGCCGCTTGTAACGGTACCTCATTTGTCCAGTTCTAATAAGTAGTTGAGGAGCTATGAGGGAACAAATGAACATACATAAATACATACATACATACATACATACATAGCCTGTCAAAATCATAACCCTTCTTTTGGCTTCGCCGTAGTCGGGTAAAAATACACAAAAACATACGTAAATTTCAAAATTGAAAATTACATTTCTAACAGAAACAGACTAACGGACAAACAAACAAAGTCTGTTAAGAATTGTTATTCTAATATAATCCTAGTGTTTTTTTACATTTCTCAAATATACAGATACGACTGATTTACAATAATTGATAAAGTAAAGTCAACGAGACGAGAGAAATAAGGTAAACAAAGCAACCATTACTGAGTTACGCTGCGATAACTAGCGATTACTTTCTCTGTCCTTGTATAAACACGATGCGACAATGCGTTGCGTGTTTCGTAGTACAGAAAAGCTGTCAGCACAGCGGTTCTAAACTGTCAGATCCGCCATCTTATGAGCAATTTCATTCCTGTCTGCAATGCGCTTGAAGTGATAAATGTTTGGAACCGCTGAAACTTTGTTTACCTTTTTTCTCTCGCTTCGTTGGCTTTACTTAGCTATAGTTATACCACAGAAATATATTACAATAGAACGGCCTGCAGTGTTCCCCTGCATGTCACGCGTGGCGACTTTTCACTGTAAATATTACTCCTCCATTTTTATTCTAGAGTAGGTAATAGCACAAAATGGCATAGTCACGGTATTTTTTAACAACGTTATTACAAGGTAGTCTTAAAAATACTGAGTAAGTGTTCGAAAGTTCCTGTCTCATAGGACAGGAATTGTCTTAAAAGTTGGCACGCTTTTCCAGCTCACATGGCTGTTCTATCCTAATAATATTTCTGTGAGTTACACAGTTATGTAATGATTTATGGTATCTACAACTGATAAAATTCTTACCACCAAGCAGCTCCTATTGAAGATTGAAGAGCAAACATAAAAAAATCTACTCCAAATAATTCTTTTACGAGATTAGAATGGAGTATCTTACCTTTATCATTGAATCAATGCTGCAATTCAATCATACTTACATAATTAAAAATAATTTCTCCAATGCTGATTGTATCTGCACTGTCGTTGCCAACCAGTCGTACTGATTCAAAGCCTTACTGTCTTTGTCTATTAAGTCACTTAGTGCCTTTAGATATATGCTAATATTTACATCTTCATTTCGTCGCATCAACTTAAAATTTAACGCCAGCATTTTTTCTAGTGCAGGAAATAAATCTTTTTCATCTGTCAATTTCAGTATGTTTGCTATTGTGCTTAAATTGGCATCTCCTTTGTTATCATTGGTGCTCTTGAGCATGTCAGATCTTTTATATTGGTTATTTTTATCTTCTAAATCATTTGTAATTATGAAATTACCTATTTGCTGATGACGTAGATGCTGTTTTTGAACCTGTAACCGTTGCCTTGCATTAGTTTTGCTATTCATATCACCCATTTTACGTAGAGTGTAGTCTATGTTATCTATATTATTTTCGTGATTAATGGAAACTGGTACATCATTAGCATCGTCTATCTGGTACGAGCCGTTTTCATTATTGATATTATATTTTGTGTATAAAGAAGTAATATAGTCATTTTGTGTAACTAGCTCTTCGCCAATTAGCTTTTGTTTGAAAAGAACACCTTTTATGACATTAATATAACCCTTTATCATACTGTGGACTGGATGATCTTTTTCATTAGATCCTGGAAATTCAACATCTGTTACCGTTTTCTGCTCTTCAAAAGTTCGATCTTCTGAGGATGCACTAGCTGGTTTGGTTAATGGTGTGGTTTCTTCTACGTATTTCTTCGTATTTTTTTTGTAAACACCGAATTTTCTAATATCTATATCTTCTTTTATTGCGGCTTCAGGAGTACTATTTAAAGGTTTGTCTGTAATAATGGTTACGTTACGTAAAGGTGTATACGATACAACTTCAAGTAAGCGACGGGCTTCACGTCTTATTGTATCAATTTTAACACTAGGTTTTATTCGGTTTGTTGGATTGTACTGTAAATAATTTGGTGAATTTTTGAAAACGGGGAATGGTAGCTTTTTCATTGGTTTAGCACTTTTCAAGAATGGCGGAGTTCCAGATGAATCAGGCCATGCTGCAATGAAATAAATTATTTGAATTAGTGTATCTCTTGTGTCTAGTTAGATCACTGCGGGCGACATCGTGGTATTAGCCTTCGTGGCGTGGTGGTAGTGAACGCGACTGCCACGCAGGAGGCGCGGGTTCGATTCCCGCTTAGTGCAAATATTTGTATGCATGAATATGGCTATTTGCATTGGTCTGGGTGTTTCTATGTATAATATGTATGTATTTACAAAAAAAAATGTATCTAAGTATGTTTATCCGCATTCTAGATTCCATAACACAAGCTAGTTAAGCTATGCTTACCATGGGTCTAGATAGCGTTGTGTAGAATGTTAGGAAATATTTATTTTATTATTTATTTATCTCAGCGTTACTCTTGGTTTCACCTGATGGTTTCACCTTGGAGCGTGGGGTCCTGCATATGTTTTCTTCATTTTATCCAGTATCTTTGACTGTGAATCGACTTAGTGAGTTACTCTCAAAGGACTAAATTTGTATACTTACGAATTTCATAAACTTGATAGCAAGGTAAGCCGGGACTTTTGGTAGTAACTTCATCGTTTTTTAGGTTTATAGCCTTTTTCTCTATTAATTCATTTTTGAATTTATCTTTTTTAACATTGTTAGCACTATTAGTATCAAACGCATTTTTTCCTGTTGGTTTACTAATTATATTGAACCTTGTTTTTTTAGGATTTTCATTAATATAAGTAGTGTTTGCTGGAGATAAAGTTGCTAATACTGTAGGTTTTGTAGTGCTCGTTGCTAGGTCAACGTTTGGTGAGAGATTTTCATGTTTTACTGGATAATTAACAGTTGTTGCAATATGTACTTTAGTAGCACTTGACGAAGGTATTGAACGATCATTTATATCAGAAGATATGGATCTTGTAGATGCTTCATCAGTAGTAGAATCATCTTTTTCCACTTCATCCTCTAGAGAACTATCTGGAATATTTGTAGTCTGTTTGTGGGCAAAAGTTTGTTCTGATTTAGGACCTAATGTAGATTCTTCATCCAAATACTTAGTAGTTAAAATTAATCCTTCGTCATTTGTCTTATTAACTTTGTAATCTTTCATAACTATATTAGTTGCTGTTGTATGTTTACTGTCCAGATCTAGTAGTAAAATAGCTTTAGCAGTAATTTTTTCTGTATCATCTTCTTTTAAATGTTGATTGTTTTTATCATCTGACACATTAGGTTCATATGTCGTAGGTTCGTAAGCTGTATAGTTAATTTCTTCACTTTTAAAGTCTCGAGATTCGGTTGTCGATTTTATGTCTTCTGTTTTTGAGACTTTGAGTAAGTCTTCTTCTTTAGATTTTTCGTTTGATTTAACTAGTTCTTTTTCATTACTTTCACCTTCGGTTATCGAACTTACATTTTCTGTAAATTTATCGTCCTTGTTATGATTTAGATCCTGTTCTTCATTTGAGTCATTGGGTTTGGGAGTACTTAACGCATTATAATTAGTTACTTCACTTATAAAATCTTGGGACTCTATAGTCGATATCATATCTACTTGTTCTTCCATTAGCATTCTAAAATCTGTCGTTGTTAATTCTGAGTCTTTTAAATTTTCTGTCGGTGATTCATTTGAATTTTTGCTAGGTGACTGTGGTACTATTATTTTTTCACTACTTGCACCTTTAGCTTTCAAACTATTCTTGATGTTATTTGTAACTTTATTAACATCAATATCATTTTCATCACCCGATTTACTAGGAACGGAAGATTGAGACGCATTAGAAATAATTACATCAATTGATGATTCTTGGAATTCTGTAGTCGATCTTATACCTGCTGATTGTTCTGTCGTCATATCAAAATCTACTGTTGATGTTTCTGGGTCTATAAGTTTTTCTGTTTGTAATTTCCCTTTAGGTGTTTGGTCAAACAACTTTTCAACCGTTTCTTTTTCATCACTTTTATTATCAGCCCTTACATTAGTATTTTTAGTAACTGCATCAGATTTTTTCTTAGGTGTTTCATAACTACGTCGTTGTATTGCAACAGATAAACTTGAAGTCTCATCATCACTAGTAGAATCATTACTATCACTATCGTGATTAGCATCTTTATTCGAATTTAAAGATATAACGCCAAAGTCTTCTTCTGCATTGTTTTCTTCCTCACTACTTTTGTACTGTCCTCTTCTTCTTCTCAAATGTTTCTCATGCTGATCACCGATAAGTTCTTTATTGAATTCATCCCTATCATCTAAATTTTCGAAAGTACTTATTCGTCTAGCAAATTTGCCCAAGAATGATTGTTTCTCTTCTTCGGGTAGGAGATCGATGTGTTTCTCATGACTGTGGGCTAATACCGTTGTAAAAATTAAAGTTAATATTACAAACATGATTGTTCATAACATTTTTTGCTGTTGTCCGTTGCGAACAGTTGTAATCGGTATAAAATTTTGCTTATGCACTTAAATATTGGATAGAATTCAGCCATGAAAAAGTTATTTGTGCTGTCCGATAAGGAATAATTAATTTTTCTGTGTAATGATGCTATAATAAGAAGCGTATGGCATGATTTAGTTCATGTTTCAATTAAAATTATATACTTTGCTGGTATTAACTGATTATATCCAGCCCTCTGAGAGCATACCACCTGGACATAAACAGAAATGGACCACATAGAGGTTCCCAAATGAGTTGAGATGACAGGTCAGCTGCTGCAGGGCAAGCTAAATAAAATGGGGTTACCTGGATACGAGGGTGGTGGTTGTGACTATAATGCACCACTATAGTAGTCAATTGACCTGTCTCCTGTGCCCACTGTGCTCCTACACCTGCACCATTTCCAGAATGAGACGATGGAATGTGCGTTCAATATCGCTGAGTTTTGGGTTGAACACCGTCACGACACGTGTAGAAGAAGAACCAAATCTTGGGGCTTGTGCCTAAATGTTAATGTTATCCAGGATAATGATACTCATTGGCCGATTCTCGTGGATGTGTCTCCTATGTAACGTGACGTCACCACGATCTCATCCTTGATAGCAATTATGATTGGTGTCATCGTAGAGCTCATCCTTACCACTACTACTACTGCCAGTGGGTGAGGGACGTCGTTTGACCGGACGGGTGATCAGCCCTTCTATGTCACCCAATTCCCCTGTAACGACTGCCATACATATTCGTAGGGCAACCGGGACCGACAGCTTAATGTGCTCTCCGAGGCACGATTAGACCAATGCAAATATTAATGTTCATGCATTTAAATATTTGAACTGAGCGGGGATTCCTATGCCGCACCACTAAGACCTGGAACTCCCTGCCAGCTCACGTGTTTCCTTCTTCCTACAGTCCCGGGTCCTTTAAGCGGGGCGTGAAAAGGCATCTAATGAGGCTGTCAAGCTGAGTGCCACCACTGTTAACATGGTAAATGTTTACGATGGTGACCCTCTTTCCGAGACTTTGCCTTTAGCTTAACATCAGGCGAGGTGAAGTCTAATTGACGTGCCCTGTATAAAAAAATAAAAACCGCACCTTCCTGCGTAGCGGCCGCGTTCGCTACCACCACACCACGGAGGCTGTCAGCTCAACTTTAATACTTTTTGTGATTGGTCAGTTCTTGTGGATGTGCTACATCCTAGAACTAAAGAGAATTGTACTGCAGGTCAGTATTAGATGAGTGACTGTCCTTAATACATTGTGACCCATCTGTGGATTGGGTAATACGATTCATATAATTGTTGTTGCTTTTTTATACCACTTACGTGGCAGACCAGCTCAGGACCCACCTGTTAAAAAGGGGTTACTGTTTCCTATGGACTTGATATTAGGAGAGTCACGCTTTTGCTGCAAACCCTGTAAGAACAGAAAGTTTCAGTGCCATCTGTGTAGGAGACAAAGCAGGAAGAACCTTTGGTCTTCGGAAAACACAAAAACTCTCCAGTGAGCTCTGGCTACCCTACTCACCGCCGGGAACACAACACGACGTTATTATGGCCGCGGTATTCTGTAGGGCGGAGGTTCTTCCCCAGTCGGATTGCTCTATTGGAATGGGAATACCGTCGTGTACTACATCCTTCAATTGCTTACAAATTAAACGATTTAGCTGAAATACTTTTCATACTTGGTGCGCAATTGCGGAATCAGAATTTCTTGCTGGCGGACCGCGGATATCAGTTAGTAGTTACATATTTATCCATGATACTATACCTCGTGCCAAATGGATTGAGAATAAAGTTTGTTGACCTTGCGCCCAGTTTCCACCGATCACTTAGGGGTTGTCAACATTTTTCACATTACATAACATAAACTCACGCTTGTATTCCCCGAAGGGGTAGGCAGATGTTCTGGCACCCACATTTCGCCAGTTTATGTTTAGGTCCCAATGTAATAGGTGGCGAGCCTATTGCAATTAACCGGGCACTTATAAACCTGCGATAAATACACACATAACTTCGAAAAGCATCGAAAAGTTATTGGTGTATGCCATGGTCGTCTCAGCAGTACCATATCCCCTTACCACTAGGCTACCGCAGATTTTCACACTGTACCTAGCAAAACCAACTTCAGCGTCACGTGGCGCCCGCGTGAACCTTAATTTTTGTTCCACAAAAATCACAAAATCACTTATATTACGATATTTACTGCAAACTTTATTCTCAATAGATCTGGCACGGCCTGTAGTACAAACATATTGATACCAACATCAATTGACTTGATTGACTACATTGCAATAAATAATTGATCAATCAACGACACATAAGTGGTTATTATGTCCATCCATACTGATATTATAAATGCGAAAGTAACTCTGTTTGTCTGTCTGTATGTTACACTTTCATGCCTAAACCACTGAGATTAGATCTTGAGAAAGGACATAGGCTATGGTTGCATCGCGATCTGATGAACGAACAAAAATAGCGACATGAATGTTTCCTATTGACGTCAATAATAATTATTTTGAAAGAATTTTTACAGCTTTAAGTATGCTAACTATACAAATCTATTATATATAAATATAATAATAATTCTACTTGATCTAAGTTTACCACCGCTTCCAAGGCGCTGGTGGAGAAGAAACGGCGCAACAAACTCCACTGCGGCATTTTATAACCAAAATATATTAGAATGAATTTTTATAGCATTTATTATGCTAACTTTAAAATTCGAATATATCGGGAAAAATGAAATGCTCAATTGGGACTTTAATAGCTCAGTTCGAAGAGCATTTGTGAAATAAAGGTCGTGGGTTCAAATCCCACTTGAGTATTTCATTTTTTCCCGATGTATGCTAAATATATTATTTCAATGAAAACTAAATTCTGACGAACGGACAAAAATAGCAAATTCACATAATTTTGAATTGTTTTCTGATATATTACAACGTGTCTGGATGGTTCATTGATCTCGAGGCAACGCAAAAAGCAAAAACTCAAATTGCTTTTTGAAGTTATGGTTTTATATTTCAAAATGAGATAAAACTACTAATTTAATCATCCACATAAAGACGTTAGTCCTGATTGCATCCGAGGCCAAGGTGTCCTCGGAGCTCAGGGTCCGCCTTCCAGCTCTTCCTCCTCCACTTCGCACGATGTTCGGCGTCCAAGGTAGTGACACCGTTTGCACGCATGTCACCCTCCACGACGCCAATCTAGCACTTCTTGGGCCTACCCCTTCTACCCGAATCCGTTAGTCCCCGGAATGGGGAGGCGCGTTTTTTAGCGCGCCGCCGGGGGGCACCATTACCAGGCAACAGGCAACTATGATTATAGTATCTACAGCTATTGAAAATAAACTGAAATGTCGTAATTAGTGTTACAAAAACACCAATCAAATCGCGATGAAATCTGTTAAACAATGTAACTTCTGTTATCAAGATTAGTTATATAACAGTAATGAATTACTCAAACCTAAATATACGTAAACGTTATCTAATATACACAAATATTGAATAAATACAATATCTGAAACGATAATACTATCTAGATCGAGATAAATATAAACTTTGCCGATTATACACTGCGTATTGTGAAGGACGGACGTAAGAAAAGTGAGTGTGTTTCCAATATTAGACACGTTACGGTACAGTGACGTCAGAATGTCGTCGATCAAAAATAGTGCGAAGTAATTGTATAGTTTCAAAAGTAGTTGTATTGGTGAGATAAACACAATTTTTAATCCGAATCATGAAAGTTTTACATAGAAAACTAACTGTAATATATAATTTATAGTGAACCCGGCGAATTTCGTGCCGCCTATTTTTTACCGCCTGTCCGATTCCGTTCCTGCTGCATCCCCTACTATATTTTAAGCATGTATTATACATCTAAACCTTCTCCTTGAATTACTCTATCTATTAAAAGAAACCGCATCAAAATCTGTAGCGTAGTTTTGAAGATATAAGCATACATAGTAGGGACATAGGGACACGAAAAGCGACTTTGCTATGTAGTGATCTCAAGCTAGGACAAGGTAATAATGAACGTGTGAGATGAATGGACCATTCTATATTCACTGAGTTATAGATAGCCACTTGACGTAATTACATCGCAGGCTAGATGGTCAACATTCCGTCGTGACTGTACGCGTCCATTGTCGTATGTGATGTGACACGATAAGTGTGTTAGCAGAATAAATATTCGGATTTCTACGGAAATAATGGACTATTAGAATTTTAAAAATGAAAAGACGAATAATCTAGACTCAACTGTAATGCCATTATAAGAAGGCACTTTATTATATAAGAAATTACAAATTACAATTACAATTAATTACAAATACATTTATTTGGAACAATCAACAGTTTTACACAGTACAAAGCAACGATGATATTGGGTGAGGATCTGGTGTAAGCTTTCCTCCTCTCGAGGGAATCCTCGAGATTCGTAGGTATACTTATAACTTAGAATGAGCCTAAAAGTAAAGTTGCTTGCCGTTTTGTAAGTGCAACCTATATATTATTTTCCATACAGATGAACAATTTTTTATAACATAACATAAACTCACGCCTGTATTCCCCGAAGGGGTAGGCAGAGGTGCTAGCACCCACATTTCGCCAGTTTATGTTTAGGTCCCAATGCGGTAGCCTTTTTTTTTTTTTCGTGCGGAAATCCCCACGGATACCCCCCCTGCCGGAGCCGGAAGGGGAGGTTATGTCGGACTCGAACCGACTAAAACCGCACGCCGACTGTGGGTCTTGGTGCTAGGCCGGAGGTGAGGTTGTCAAAGACATATCCCTCGCACCCCGGCTGACCCAGGGCCATCCCTTACGGTCTGGCCCTCCTCAGGAGGGGGGACAACGGTGTCCCCAACTCGCCCCCGGAATGGGGAGGCGCACTATTCAGCGCGCCGCCGCCGTGGCCTGCTTCTGCTGGGGTGACAGGCGGCTCCACCCGTCACCCCCAGGCCCGCGCTCATGGGGGACGGAGGTCAGTCAGTGTCTTTCTCGCTCGCGCCGCCTCTCCCGCTCCGCCGTCTCTTTCACGACCATTACCTGCTCGCTGAAGGAGACGCCGGCCGCCCACGCGTCCGCGCAGCGGACCATTGCTGTGAGCAGGGTGGCGAGGGTGAGAACTCTCACTCCCAGGGCCGCCACTAGCTCCCGCCTCGGTCCGGCCCATGCCGGACACTCGGTGAGCGTGTGCAGCCCCGTGTCCTCGCTCGCGTCGCAGTGATGGCACTCGGACGTTGGCTCCTTTTCGATCCGACACAGATATCTCCCGAAGCACCCGTGCCCGGTGATAATCTGCGTCAGTCGATACGAGAGGCTGCCATGTGGCCTCTCGAGCCATTCCCCCATGATGGGCCTTACCGCCTCTATGACGGCATGCCCTGCGCTCAAGTCGTCGCTCCCACTCCGCCACCATGATCCCGTGGAGCCGGGACCTCTCGGCCCGAATGTCTTCGGGCTCGGGATCGTATCCCCGCTCCCGCGCCTCCATACGGAACCGATACAGTGCCGCAAGGGATCTCGCTTCCAGAGGGATCTCGCTTCCAGCCCAATGCGGTAGCCTAGTGGTATGGGTAATGGACTGCTGAGACGAGGTCTCGGGTTCGATCCCAGGTTTACCATGGCACACACCAATGACTTTTCGATGCTTTTCGAAGTTATGTGTATATTTATCGCAGGTTTATAAGTGCCCGGTTAATGGCAATAGGCTCGCCACCTATTACATTGGGACCTAAACATAAACTGGCGAAATGTGGGTGCTAGCACCTCTGCTTACCCCTTCGGGGAATACAATTTTTATACTTGTTGTAAAATGAAAGCACAAGTGATTTTATGATATGTTCGGTGTATAATCAACTAAGGAGATAGGGTCGCACTTTGTCATATGCATTGGTATGCAAAGGTGCCACCTTATCTCCTTTGCCGACTGTACCACCACATTATGTTGGTTTTACTACCATGCGGTATGCGTCACGTCAACTCGACAATTTTAAATCGTACACTCATATAATGGAAACACACACAGACACACACATGTAAATCACCGATACATCTACATCTAATTATACAAATTCATATTTACATTCATTATGATCCTTATTCACACGCAATAAGGTCTATTTTTATGCGATTCAATGGTTCAAATCATGATAGTGATATCGCACTTCGAATCGTTTGTATAACATGTCAGTCACGTGGGTGCACTGTTACGGACAATACGCTAAATCGTAAGTAAACAACATGCATATTTTATGAGTTTATGATAGTAAATATTCATCATCCGAGTAACATCCAAAACTTACAAATTTGAGCCCAGGGAGCGTTTTTCTACTAGATATATATTTTGTTGGTATTTTTAAGTTTTTGAACCGTAGATTTGAACACGGCAAAGTTATTGAAAATTAAGTCTTCACACGACGCTAGAAATATCTTAAAAAGAGGGTAGATTGTTAATAGGGTTTGTTGTAAGGAACTAGATCGCAGCAGTGCCAAAAACTATAAGGTTATTCACACTCTAAAATGTTCACAAAAAAATGATGACCAAGTGGTCATAATTTTTCCAACAATAAGAGACGCGACAGAAAAAATAAATAAATTACGTCTTTATTAAATAAATTAGTAATAAGAATATTGTTATTAATATAAATAATAATATAATGCGTATAAATTAAGAATATTGACATATTATTAGTAAATAGTAATATTGTTTTATCCTTAGTTTTTGTGCCATTTTTTACAGCCGTAATGTTCCTGACTGACGTATCTATAGTTTATAATAAGCCTATCTAATATATAAAATTCTCGTGTCACAGTTTTTGTTGCCATACTCCTCCGAAACGGCTTGACCGATTTTGATGAAATTTTGTGAGCATATTGAGTAGGTCTGAGAATCGGCCAACATCTATTTTTCATCCCCCTAAATGTTAGGGGTAGTCCACCCCTAAATTTTTTTTTTTTTTTGGACAAAATTTTTAATTTCAATTTTTTTATGATACAACATACAAAAATACATACAATCCTCAATTTTCACTCTTCTACGATCAACCCTTATTTTTTAATAGCCATTTTAGTAATTTAATCATTTTTCCTCTCCGGTCGAAAACTGATCAATCGTCATTTTAGTTTGAAATTTTGTGAGCATATTGAGTCGGTCTGAGAATCGGCCAACATCTATTTTTCATCCCCCTAAATGGTGCAGCGGGAACGGAATCTGACGCCACGAGGGCAGGAAAAAATTGGCGGTACGAAGTTCGCCGGAACAGCTAGTGTTTTTATAAAAAGTCAGCATAAGATTGTCACCTACTTTAACTGCATAATGGAGTATTTGTATCGTTATGTAGGTTAAAAGACCTCTTCCTGTTAGGTTATTTATGATAATACTTGGTAGTAGGGGCCCCATCGAACAGATCGACACTACATAGGGTTTATCATAGATAGGTCGCTAATTTGACGGTTTACTTAATTACCGACTGCTGAAGGAAGGAGGGTAATGTTTTTCGAGACTATTTATGTATGTATGTATGTATGTATGTCTATTTATATGGCACGGCCTACAGCCTGAACGGCTTGACGGATTTGGACGGTGAGGTGTCATTTGATTCGTTGTGATTGTGTGCATCACTACACCAGGTACATTAAAATTTCGAGAAAATCAAAATGGCGGATTTTTGGCACCAAACTTATCGAGAAGGGTATCAAAATGAAGGAAATTAGAAGGAGATTACAAAAAGATATACATGTCATACCATAACTAAAAAGTACGAGTAAAACAAATGATTTAAAAATAAAAAAACCCCACTGAAAAGATGGAGGTATCCATTAATTTTCTTTCAGTTTATGATTGGCAAATGGGTCCCACCTGCTATCAAACTTATTTCGATCTTTTCAGTGGCAGTCGGTTTTTTTTATTAATTAATTATACTTATTTATTTTCGTTCTAGATGCAATGGGAGAGACCAAGGAGCGTGCCAGTCGGACAGGTATGGAGTCGGTTCAAAGGACGAGCGACGAACGGACAGCCAGCTAAAAAGTAAGTTATATGTATACTATGGATTTTCAGCTGGTGGATACACGGTCCTCCTGATGAAAAATGTTTACAATGGCCTATGGACGTGTGCCAATTTACTTTCTTCATACAAAGGAAACATTATTTTATTTTTAAGAAGAAACAAAACTGTATTCAAAGATTTTCGAAAACTTGCTTGCAACACCCGGTAATCGAACCGATTAAAATCCTAAAAAAACCTTTATTTTTATGGCAACAGTCGATAGTGCAAATGATAAGGATCAATTCTCTATAAAAATAGCAAATTAAATGAAAGGAAGTTAATAAAATCTTAACTTATAAATTCAAGGGTAACAGACACTGCACTTTTACATAATCAAAGAGCAGGATACCTTATCAACAATGAAGTATTCTAATCGATATTTATTTATTAAAATCATTTAAAATGACTAGCTACTATGATTGAACTCTTTTATCAGTTTATAATGTAACTTTCTTGGGTAACTACATGAGGTAAAAGTAATTTGTTGTACTTGGTCTAGAATCTCTCTAGTACCTCTACGCGGTATAACCAATTAATTGACACTACTTGTAATTAGTTGACAGTATTTTTAGTCGGTTGGCCAACAGTGCAATACCCCAGCTGCCGCACAAAAAAGTGACAAGTACTTCAAATATGGAATTTGATTAATAATGATATTTGATAGCTCTTTGAGTTAAAGTATATAGCACTTATATACCTAAAGTAAAGCCAACGAAGCGAGAGAAATAAGGTAAACAAAGTTTCGGCGGTTCCAAACATTTTCACTTGAAATTTATTACGTATCACTTCAAGCGCATTCCAGACAGGAATTAAATTGCTCATAAGCTGACAGCGTTCCTGTACTCAGAAACACGCAACGACAGCTGTCGCTCGGCCATTGTCGCGTACATGTGTTATATAGTAATGGTTGCTTTGTTTACCTTCTCTTGTCTCGTTGGCTTTACTTTAGTAATGACTAAAACCACCATACCTTTTACCCTGCATGAGATACAGATTTTATGTCCATACAAAAAAAAGTAATACACATATTGAAACCTTTCATTATTTTATTCAATATTCAATATTAGTAACTTCGGTTCTAATATTCTTTAAAATAAATGATATAGGTAGAAAAGTGTAACAATATATGGGACGAAATGCCCATTCTCCTTTCGTCAAGTATGATATAATGACAGCCTCTGAAGTGTGGCGGTAGTGAACGCGACTGCCACGCAGGAGGCGCGGGTTCGATCCCCGCTCAGTGCAAATATTTGTATTCATGAATATGGCTATTTGCATTGGTCTGGGCGTTTCTATGTATAATATATTGTATGTATTTACAACAAAAAAGTATCTAAGTATGTGTCATCCGCATTCTATATTCCATTACACAAGCTAGTTAAGCTTACCATGGGTCTAGATAGCGTTGTGTAGAATGTTGTGGAATATTTATTATTACATATTAATGAGCCTCTTGCCGTCATGCAGGCATTTTGTCATGTGCTGTATGTTTACTATCGGATGGACCATACTTCCAATATGTAATTTTTCCTTACTAAACATTATTTATCTTCATCACCAGCTACCAGATCAGAGATATGGAGGAAAAATGGCGGAAACCGTGCTTAGACCTGATGCAGGAGACGTTTCTGAGAGACGAACCACTTTGTATCGCGTTAGGTAAGTTTGAGAGGTTCAATTGGGGTTCCACCAAGACTTACAGCTAGACCTTATGACCTTTGATTGCCCAATTTACTTATTACATATTCGCAACTGGTTGCACATTAAGACAAAATATTGTTCATTCACAACTGGTTGAAAACAAAGGAGGAAAATTCCGCCTTTGCAACTGGTTGCGAAACTGGTTGCGATGGCGGCCGAAGGGTAAATCACAATATATCGCTGACAGACGGACAGACCCTGGGTCAGCCGGGGTGCGAGGGATATGTCGAAGCCAACCTCACCTCCAGCGTAGCACCATTACCCTCAGTCGGCGTGCGATTTTAGTCGTTTCTTTTTCATGTTGCCGTGTTGGTTCCCGGTGGAGTAGAATAGGACCACCCCAGCTCTTCCAGTGGGTGTCGTAAAAGGCGACTAAGGGATAGGGCTGTTCTCCATCCGACAGTGAACATACAGCCCAAGACAAAGGACCCGCTAGGCAATAGTCTCGCCCGCTATTACGTCGTGGGACCGAAAATCATAAATACAAGTGCCATGATACGATTTTTTTTTTGTCCAAATTGATTTTATTTTTATGCCAATGTGTTATGCTCCTGGAGTACTACTAGGGATTTTCGGCTTCGGAGTCTCCTTACACCCAGTATACAGCCTTTTTTTTTTTTTTTTTTTCCTTGCGGAAATCCCCTCGGATACCCCCCTGCCGAAGCCGGAAGGGGAGGTTATGTCGGACTCGAACCGACTAAAACCGCACGCCGACTGTGGGTCGTGGTGCTAGGCCGGAGGTGAGGTTGTCATCGACATATCCCTCGCACCCCGGCGGAGTATACAGCCTAGACTACTACACAATTTGTAAATCAGCGGGATGAAAAATATTGAATCGGTCCAAGCGATCCTTCTCTTACAGGGAGAATGCTATGACCACTAAGCCACCGGACCCGCCCAAAATAATCCAAATTTTCTTTATACTAATCCGTCTTTGGGGTGACGGTGGAGCCATCTAATCTCTTACGAACTATCGGAACCAATGAATGATTTTTCAATAATTTTAAACTTTTTTTTTTTTTTGTTCGTATACATAGGGAAAAATAATCTTCTCGGGCGGGACTCGAACCCGCAGTCTTTCCCGTAAGACGTATGAGATGGGAAATTTGAATCATATCGGGCGTGTCTCGGTAGCCGAATTGGTCAGGCATTCCCCCTGTAAGGGAAAGACTGCGGGTTCGAGTCCCGCCCGAGAAGATTCTTTTTCCCTATGTATTCGATTTGTATAGTTAGCATACTTAATGCTGTAAAAAAAAATTCCTTCAATTGATTTTTGATTATTACGCCCAAACAATTGAATGAAATTTTAAAGTGTTTAGTATTCTAATGCTTTTCGAAGTTATGTGTGTATTTATCACAGGTTTATAAGTGCCCGGTTAATGGCAATAGGCTTCGCCACCTATTACATTGGGACCTAAACATAAATTGGCGAAATGTGGGTGCTAGCACCTCTGCCTACCCCTTCGGGGAATACAGGCGTGAGTTTATGTTATGTTATGTATATTCTAATGCGGAGTTCGGTGGCTCAGTGGTCAGAGATTCTCCCTGTAATTAGAATGATTGCGGTTTCGAATCTCGCCTGCACGATTTTAATATCTTTCCTATCTTAATCGATTTGAATAGTTGGCAGATTAAATCCTTTAAAATTTAATTCAAATATAAATCTACTCTCCAGGGATAAATACAGATCCAGTATCAATAGCAACCATCAGAGCCAATTGGGAGGAGTTCGTGTCTCAGAAAATGAGCCTGGCGTGCTTTACAGAGGTGGATGGAGAACCTGACGAGCTGGTGGGATTCAACGTCACCATCGTGAAGACCTCGGATGATGAGGAGGAGGATTTTGATCAGGTATAGTGCCCAATAAACTTTTACAAACACAGAGCTAATATGCCATCCGTATACGGTGCAGAATATAACTTCTAGAACCAAGCTTTTCAGTGACTCATTCCTATGCCGCACCATTGAGACCTGGAACTCCCTGCCAGCTCACGTGTTTCCTTCTTCCTACAGTCCCGGGTCCTTTAAGCGGGGCGTGAAAAAGCATCTGATGAGGCCGTCAAGCTGAATGCCACCACTGTTAACAAATTGATGTGTACTTTATAAAAAAAAATGATGGGAATAGGGTCCTCTAATCAAGCAAATAGATTACAATAGCCTTTTTTATAATGCGAAAATCCCCTCGGGTACCCAGCGTGTCAGATTCGCACCGACTAAAACCGTCGCGGATTGGTGACGTGAGATAACCATAGACTGCTAGTCTGGGGTGTCTAGTTCATAATATCGAAAGTCACTACATCGATGGTCGCTACATCGAAGACGTTCCATCGACGGGTCAATGTACCGATAGTACTTCAAATCGATGGTACGCTACATCGACAGCACCCCAAATCGATGGTACACTACATCGTCAGTACACTAAAACGACGGTACGCTACATCGACCGTACAGCAAATCGATAGTATGCTACGTCGACTAATAAAACACAGAATTTTTATAAGGTTTTAATCACAATTTGTTAAATCTATAAATTGCTTGATTTTGATGTAACCTGTCCAACGATAGATGGCACCACTCGTCTGCAAAGACCCGAACAAAGGCATGCATCTTAATTAATTCTCTAATCATAATTTAAACTAATGATATTTTCCTTCTATCCTTCATTCGCATTTATAACTAATTATTTCTGCATAAATATTATTGAGTCATAATAATTATCGTTTAATGTAGGTAGTTCATACATACAGAGTAATTTTATTGTACAAGATTTTTCATACTACCTTCATGAGTTTGTAAAATTGTTTTTGAATCATTTTGTCATCTGTCTTGGTATTTGTTTCAAAAATGGACGAAATTAAATTAGCTACAACGCATAATAAAAAGCAATGTTTAGTAATAAACGGTTATAAAATGGTGCTGAATAAAGTAAACAATAAAGGTGTGCACTACTGGAATTGTGTAAAAAAATATTCCGATGCAAAGTGTCGTAGTACTTGTAGCAGTGTGATCTGTGATTCTAATCATGTATTAAAGAACAATATGACAGATCACAACCATGCTCCACAACCTGGTAAGTTTCTACTATATAATTGTAAATGCGTCGTGTTTTATTTTATTTTTTGTCTGTTTGACGCAAAAACAATTGAACAGATTTTGATGTGATTTTCTTTGTTAGAAAAAGGCTTGGTCAGACTTAAAATCTTACGTTTGTTTGATCGCAATCGGTTGAGTAGAACCTAAGACATGACCAAAATACTGGAAAACCGACATTCACGCGGGCGGAGCTGCGTGCAAAACGCTAGTATAAAATAAAATGATCGAATGCCATTACATGTATCTGAGAGTTTTCTACAGAAGTCAAATGTACATTTATGTACTTGCAGGTCTTATTGATGAACTGCGCCTAAGAGAAAATATGAAAAAAGAGTCCAGTACAAATACGATGGAAATACCATGTCAAATAATGAACCGCAATCTAGAAATGGTGCCATCGTCTAGTGCATGTGTTTTACCGAATAAAAATGCATTAAGGCAGGTGGTAAAACGATCCCGAGCAAAAAATAGATTACCAGAACCACAATCTATAGATGACATTCAAGTACCGGATGATTTGAAGATGTTTGATGACGAAACATTTTTAGTTTCAAATACAAAATTTAATAAAGACGGTTGTGTGCTAATTTTTTCCACAAAAAGAAACATACGACTGATGAAAGAATCACCGATATGGATAATGGACGGGACATTTTCAGTGTTGCCCAGTATTATTTTCACAACTTTATTCTATACACGGAATCGTTGGTGACGCAGGGTATAATAATCAAACAGTCCCTCTTGTATATATGCTCTACTATCGAGTAAATCTCAAGAGTGTTACACTCATTTCTTTGAAAAACTTAAATGCTACGCAGATTCTATTGGTGAAGATCTATTGGCCCCGGAATTGGTGTTGACAGATTTTGAAGTGGCGGTCATAAACTCGGTAAGGTCGGTTTTTATTGGGGCTACCCACAAATGCTGTCTTTTTCATTTGGGACAGAACGTTTGGCGAAGAGTACAGCAGTATGGTTTACAGAAAAAATATTTTGAAGATGCAAGTTTTGCTCTTAAAATACGCCATTTAATTGCTTTGGCATACTTGCCACCAGACGAAATTCCAAATGCGTTTGATTTTCTAAAAGATGAAGTTCTTCCTAGGGACAGCAGCACTGAAAATATTATACAGTGGTTTGAGACAACATATGTCAAAGGAAAACAAAAATCGCGTTCAAGTACTGATAATAAAATAACAATATACACAATTCCTCCGCTGTTTCCACCAGATTTATGGTCAGTACACTACAACAACGAAAATAATTGGCCTAGAACTCAAAATTCTGTGGAAGCGTGGCATAGGCGCTGGAATTCATTGCTCAATAATAAAAAACTAGGGTTATACCTAACAATCAAAGAGCTTAAAAAAGAACAGATCGCAGTGAATGTGCAAATTGAGCAAGCAGAAGCTGGAATACAAGGTCCTTCCCCCAAAAAATAAATAGAGACAGTCAGAATGCTATTTCGCATTTTATTGCACAAAGGAGCAGTATAACTGTTTTGAAATTCCTCAAAGGGATTGCTAGCAATACCTATTTATAATTTACATAGTTATAAAAAAAAAAATTGGATGTGTAAATTTTGTAATTATAATTTTGGATATTTTTTTAATCTATCAATGTTACTGAATAAGATTTTTTTTTTCAACTATTTTATGTGGGTAACATCAAAATCAAGCAATTTTTGATTGATTTAACAAATTGTGATTAAAACCTTATAAAAATTCTGTGTTTTATTAGTCGACGTAGCATACTATCGATTTGCTGTACGGTCGATGTAGCGTACCGTCGTTTTAGTGTACTGACGATGTAGTGTACCATCGATTTGGGGTGCTGTCGATGTAGCGTACCATCGATTTGAAGTACTATCGATACATTGACCCGTCGATGGAACGTCTTCGATGTAGCGACCATCGATGTAGTGACTTTCGATATTATGAACTAGACCCGCTAGTCTGACATATCTGTCACTCGGTGCAGTGCTACCTCGGTTTCTAAATAGATCGGTGTGGAAACCACGGTGTTCCCATCTTGCTTTCGAATAGGAGAAGACGTGCTTACACCGGCGTCTCGGCTTGTTTTTGCTAGAGTGACAGGCGGCATCTCCTGTCACCCTCATGCCTGCAATTATGGATACAGAAGGTCATAAAGTAGATTACATAATTATGTCCATAGGTTGAAGCACAGATTATATAATATACCTACTTCTATACAGATGCACAATCAGGAACATAAAACTGTTACACTCGTAACTTCTGAAAGCAGGCAGGCAACTTTTATTTCTAAGCGTTGTTACTAGATGGCGGCAATGCTTTGGCAAACTATTCTAATTTTTATTATTAAAAACTGACTTATCAAAAATAAAAATACACTGTATGGAATATGACTGACTTAAACCATAAATATTCTAATCTATATTGATTGTCCAGTAATTTGGACGGATATAGATAACATGGACAGTTGGTCAAAATTGTCGCTAGATGGCGGTTTCCTAAATTATCACTTTTGTCACGAAATCTTTATTTATTATGTAAACATTACCGACATTACCAACGAGTTTTATATTCTTAAATACTCTATTCTTTTATATCGAAGATTATCAGATTGTTTGCTGTGTAAAATCTTGGATTATGTCACCACTCGGCATTAAATAAATATTTCTTTCTAGATAAAAGGTGAATCCTGGAAGAAGCTCCTCCGAACCCTGATCACTGCAGAGGAGATGGTGGACGTATTCAAGCTCTACGATATTGACAAGTTCCTCACCTCCAGTGGACTGACCGTGCTGCCGGAGCACAGAGGACAGAATATTGCTGCGAAGATCTTCGGAGCCAGGTAGACTTTTTTCCGTGAGATGACGGAAAAAGAATACAAGTATCACAACCCCATCTCATCCGAAGGGTGACGTAAGAGGCGACTGACGGAAACATACGCACACGATATCACTGCGAGAGAAGGAACACTCGAAATAAAACTCTTTATTAACCCGTCTGGCCAGCGTGGAAACAGTAGGCCAGGCCAGTAATGGACTGCGATATGCTAATTGAATGAAAAAAAAACGTATCGCTCGCCACAGCAACTCCATCTTTCACCCTCAATGATGATGCCTCCGACCGATTTCGGCCATGGCGACCACTTCGCCTCCTAGTCGGCTCGGCGCTGATGCGCTCGAAGATGGCTAACATAGCGGATCTTCGCGGTGAACTCTCGTGTGCACTGAGGGCACGTGAGAACACCATCTTCCTACAGTCCCGGGTCCTTTAAGCGGGGCGTGAAAAGGCATCTAACGAGGCCGTCAAGCTGAGTGCCACCACTGTTAACATGGTACATGTTTCCGATGGTGACCCTCTTTCCGAGACTTTGCCTTTAGCTTAACATCAGGCGAGGTGAAGTCAAATTGACGTGTCCTATATAAAAAAAAAATAAACCACCTACATAATAGTACTGAATGACAGCGGGACCTTCAGTATCGTACTCATGAAGGACAAAGAATGAATTTCGACGTCCGAGTCACCTCCGCTGTGTCGCAAGTCGTGGACGAGAAGTTTCTACCGCCCCCTCGTCTCCTAAACTTTTCAATCAATTATCCTATCGCAGTCCTCTGTTAGATATAGGCCTTTTCCGCACGCAAAAAGAAGACATAGGCCTCTCCCAATATTGGCAGGCTCTGGCCTGTGTCCACGCTGGCCAGACGGGTTGGTACAGGGTTTTATTTCGAGTGTTCCTTCTCTCGCAGTGATATCGTCTGCGTATGTTTCAGTTAGTCGCCTCTTACGACACCCTTCGGATGAGATGGCGGTGGTGACACTCGTATTCTTCCTCCTTCAACACTGATAATCTTATATTATGTTGCTTATACTTAGGTATATTTATATTGTTTTATTCCAGAAAACCTCTCTGTGAAGCCATGGGTATTAAAGCCACAGCGACCGTCTTCACAGCCATCACCTCCCAAGTCTTAGCCGCCAAATGCGGCTACAGCGTGCTAGCAGAGCTGGACTACGCCGACATGATGGAGTATGGGGTAGACCTGAGTTCCTGTGGGACTCCCACAGCGAAGTTCATGGGGACTATGTTTTGATGGGATAGGAATATAAGTGTTATTGTTATATTTGTGGAGTTTTATATAATTTTCATCATCATCAACGAAGCGAGAGAAAAAAGGTAAACAAAGTTTCAGTGGTTTAAAATATTTATCACTTCAAGTACCTATATATCATAAGATGGCGGATCTGATAGTTTAGAACCGCTGTGCTGACAGCTTTCCTGTACTACAAAACACGCAACTTGTCCAAATTGCGGATTAAGGATAGTTCGATTTGTGAGTGTGGTTTGGAGGAAGGAACGCTTGATCATCTTTTTTTTCTTTTTTTCCCTCATATCGCTCGTCCTGTCTGTATGAGATACCTCCTCTCTCTGGCCTTCTCCCCCTTTGTAAATTTTTTAGGTGGATTCATAACAACTAATCAATTGAAATTCAAGCCACTCGGCTATTGTCGCGTCCGGTACGTTGGACATGTGCGACAAGGACAGAGAAAATAATCGCTAAATTATCGCAACGTAACTCAGTAATACTCGCTTTGTTTAACTTTTTTCTCTCGTCTCGTTGGCTTTATACTTATATCTCGAAAACTACAAAAAATCGTAGAACATACATGGGGGTTCAATCGATAGGTATGGAACCCTGCTACCAGCTAGTGGCGGCTTGACACCTTAAAAGAAACACCCTGTATAAAAGCATCGGTAGCTTAGTGGTCAAGGAGTTGGCCTGACAATCGAGAGCTCCCGGGTTCGAATCCTGGTCATTACACTACCGACGTGAACCCACTCCTAGCACAAGCAATTTGGCTAAATACCTCTCCAGGTTAGAGGGAATATTAGTAACTTCGGTTCTAAAATTCTTTTTTTTTTTTAATGACGTTATCTTGAATTCATTCGAGGCCGGAATGCCCTCGGAGCTCAGGGTCCGCCTTCCGGCTCTTCCTCCTCCACTTCGCACGATCTTGGGCGTCCAAGGTAGTGAGACCGTTTGCACGCACGTCACCCTCCACGACGCCAAGCCAGCACTTCTTGGGCCTACCACGTCTACCTGGACCCGGTTTTTTTTTATCGTGCGATATATCCCCACGGATACCACCCCCACAGAGCCGGTGGAGGTGGTTATGTCGGACTCGAACCGACCAAAACGCACGCCGTCTTGGGTCCTTGGTTGCCGGAGGTTGAAATTGCCGTCCCCACATTGTGATCCCCATCTAGCCCCGGTTACGGGGAGGCGTACTTTTGCGCCGCCGCCGCGGCCTGCTTCTGCTAGGGTGACAGGCGGCTCCACCGGTCACCCCCAGGCCAGCGCTCATGGAGGACGTAGGTCGTTCTGCGACCTCCGACGTCCCCGGGCCCGGAGTCTGGTCTGGACCCGACCGGCCGCCTCCTTCTCGAGCATTACTTGCTCGCAGAAGGAGGTGGCCGCACCCCATTTCGAGATTTATTCCCATCTGCCACCCCTAGGCTTGCCACCGGGTGGTGGTTGGCACTAATTTGGTGTCGTTTACCACCCCGGTGGTCAATGGCACATAATTAGTTTCATCCGCCCCCTTCATAGTTATAGGGTATATGGGTTCAATGGTATGGGTTCTAAAAAAAAGGACACTGCGCACCCCGACTCGGATACGTTAAGAGGTTTCGTGGTTATTTTTTTATAACCACACATACAAAGATTTTCCTCTCCGCTATAGCTTTAAATATTTAGTTAATATACTCTTTAATTCATATTAAGTCTTATAGGATATGAGGACACTATAGCCACAGAATAGATAAGGACAGAAGTTGCACTCCTTTGATGTTGAAGAAAACCGCCGTTATAATAACCTACAAAATTTTGTAGGTATCGCCCTTTGTTCGGAACAAACAACGCCGCCAACTTGAGTGTTAGGGTTGTCATTTTGTCAATGAAAATAAAACGTGAATTACTATTTATTTTTAAACCCCGACACAAAAAAGACGCTGCATTATAATAATAATAATAGCATAACATAACCTTACGCCTGTATTCCCCGAAGGGGTAGGCAGAGGTGATAGCACCCACATTTCGCCAGTTTATGTTTAGGTCCCAATGTAATAGATGGCGAGCCTATTGCCATTAACCGGGCACTTATAAACATGCGATAGATACATACATAACTTCGAAAAGCATCGAAAAGTCATTGGTGTGTGCCATGGTAACCCTGGAATCGAACCCGTCGTCTCAGCAGTCCATTACCCATACCACTAGGCTACCGCAGATAATAATAATAGATATGTATACATATATTTGTATATTGTCACTTAAAGCAAGGTCTGTGCGTAATTATTTGACTTTTGACGCTGACTGTACTTGCAAGTAATATTATAATTAAATAAACTCGGTAGCCACAAAAAAACAGCACGACCACGACATAAGTACATAGGTACTTGTTTCAAAATAAGTAGGTGCAGAACAATTTTTAGTTCTATCTCATTGTAGGTATCTATGTCACAGGTTCACTACGATTAGGTAGGTATTTTATAATGCGAAGATGTCAAGTAAGTGGCGACCAGTACCTAATGGCTTTGTTACTAAGTAAACAAGATATATTCTGCGATTATAAATAGTAAAATCTTACGTTTCACACTCTGTTGGTAATTTAAAAAAGACAACTTCGAATTCTTTAATGTATTTTGACATTCGTCTACGCAACAGTAATGATTACTGCGATTCATTATTTTATTTTCTAGTAAGTACCTAACCTAGTGTACCTACACACATTAACAATGGTAACTACTGATCTCACAAGATCGGCCACAATATTGTTTAGGTATACTTCGCAAGTCGCGTCACGCGTGTGATGGCGTGTGCTCGCAAGCGCGGGCCGGCCCCGACTGCGCTAGCAGCCTGCGGGTGCGGCGAGCGGTAGGTACTTATCGCCGTAGTTTGGGCGAGTGACGGACGCCTGTTATAGCTATGAAGGGGTTTGGATGAAACTAATTATGTGCCATTGACCACCGGGGTGGTAAACGACACCTAATTAGTGCCAAACACCACCCCGGTGGCAAGTCTAGGGGTGGCAGATGGGAATAAACCAAGCGTTTGCGCATCGTACCATCGCTGTGAGTACCTGGACCCGGTGGGGGCGCCATTGCCAGGCATTTGTTACCCACGTAGCTGAGTGGTTGCCGTAAGACGTGGCCACACCAGCGGAGGCGGCTCTCTTGCATTTTATCTGCGATGTCACGGACATGAATTCATTTATCCGTTTCTTCATCTTAGTGTTAATCCCGGTCGGATCCAAAGCTTTCATCTCGGAGTCTAGGGTTCACTTTTTTCAGGCTAACTGCGGGTCTATCTGGACTTTGAAATTTTCCGTGAAGTCACCGCCATCTGACCTCCACAACCTATTGACAATATCGAAGCGTTGCATTTAGACCAGTTGTTGGAACTACCCGTAACGACTGCCATAGATGTTCGTATGACAACCGGGACCGACGGCTTAACGTGCTCTCCGAGGCACGACCAGACCAATGTAAATACCCATATTCATGAATACGAATATTTGCACTGAGCGGGGATCGAACCCGCTCCTTCTGCGTAGCAGTCGCGTTCAGAGGAGAGGTGATATACTTAGGTACTGCTTATTTAGGTTGAAAATAATAAAGCCATTTCAAAAACAAACTTTATTCTAAAACAATATCTTATTATTATACATCTATACAAAAATCACATTATTATTATTTTGGTATATAAAATATTTTATATTATTATTTCATATCATCCCTTTTGAGCGTAATACTGGGTATAGACCCTCTATCATTTAAACTGACAATAAAGGTAATATTTGACCCGACTGCATAAGAAGGGTAATTTTTAGAGCTATTTTTATATTATGAGGTAACACAATGTACTTCTATTAAAGTTATGACTATAAAAACAAATACTTAGTACCATAGACTAATTAAAGAGTTAAACTAAATACTGATACTCTGTGGTTAACCATAGATATTGTAGATGAATATAAAAAGGTTTTTTTTT
>OU618559.1:16293775-16296275 GCA_914829495.1 Eilema sororculum | reverse complement strand
ATTTTCGAACGTTTTTTGGCAGCAAGTTTGCTTGTTGCCAAACTTTTTGTATCGACCGCTGAAATTCTAATTACACCATATTGTGTGAGACGACTTTGCGCGTCTTCTGATACTACACACGAGAAGATCAGGCGAGTCCTGTGCATAATAACACCATATTTCGCCAGCCGAGTAGGGATTTTCGCCACTTTTTAATTTTAAACAATTTTTTATTAGCTTTTTCGCTACGGACACTCGGTGCTAGTCGTATACCATCAAGTGCGCGGATACATTACCTGTCTTCCGACACACCACACGGATACATCATCATCTGTATTTGGTATCCTTAGGTCGATTCCATAGTTTGTTTATTAAATTTTCATTTTAATTTTAGTTTCTGAATTTTTTAGGGGTCTAGGGGGGTTCTGATACCTAGGGACGCTCAAGGGAGACGGCAACTACACCGCCGAGCCGTTCAGGCGATTATACTCCAAGGTGTTCCCGAGGGAGCGAAGTGCCAACTTAGTACCTACCTACTAAAACTTAACTCCTCGTTTTTGCTTTACCATCGGTCGTAACCTGTGCATCTAGCGATTGGAACGTGTCCACTGGGACGCCCTCTGTCCGTCGGTACCGTTCCCGACTTTCTAGGTGGTACAGTTCGCCCAATAATAAACTTTTTAGTCTAAATTTTTAATTCAATTTTCGGTTTTTGGGCGTTATTCTCAAAATTTTTCAGGAAAGCCTATACTGCTTCTTGCACCACCGTGTGGCCGCCGACGAGGCCTTTCCGTAGGTACCTCACACGACCGCCTAGGGTCCGTAGTTTTCGTGAAAACCGCAATTTTCATAAACACGAGCCCCGCCCGCCCACCCTGATTTTCTGCCCTAGGCACATCAGCTCGGTCGGGAGGGTCACGCGAGGTCGCGCGACACCGGTCGAAACCGGATCACTGCGGTTTCCAATAGTTTGTAGGTGACGTACGAAAGTGTTCGTACAAGTTATATTGTAAGTTTATTTGGACACTTATATAACAAAGTGTGTATTTTACATACTTGAGACTTCACGTGTTATTGACTAAATATAACGTATTTAGCGGACTATTTAATTCGACCAGACCGTACAGTCTGTGACTGGTATTTATTTGACCCCTGTGTGTGTAGAATATAGGTTTATTGACCCGGTCAGTGATCATTCGGCTTACCGTCTGTTCACCGGCCGTAATGTGACGTATTTGTTTTTATTTAATTATACAACTTTACCTTTAGTCTTAGTATTTTAACTTTCTATTAACTATTGTCTAGATTAATCGGACTGACAATAATTTAACTTTGTTTTAATCACCTCATTTGTTTCAACCGTCATCTTATACGGGTGACGCTTAGTTATCTCATACAACTGTAAAACTTGAAAATGAGCCTATTTCGCTCGCCCTTCGGCAAGCAGGAAGCTCCTCGCCCAGAAAGGCAGGGGACCTTCACGATTGAGAGCAGCCCTGAGACCGAGGCAAGAGGGCGCGAGTCCGGCACTGTTCGGAGGAGTATTGAGAGGATTCAAGGTAGGGTTGAATCCCCGCCTCAAAACTCAATTAAAGGGGCAGTACACCCACCCCCGTCACCTCCTAAGCCCGTGCAGTTGTCGGACCCGCGCCTCAATAAAGCGATTAGATGCTGCCATGTAATCAAGGAGCAGATTTTAATTTCGCGTAACCTTAAGAAGGAAATAAAAGTTAAGATTGAAGGGGCCGTCGCTACGCTTGAGGGGTGCCTAAAAGCGTTCGGCGGTGGTGCCGATAGGCAACTGGATCAGGCAAGGCAGGGTGCCGGGGCGATGGGGTTGGCCCCCGTCGCCCCGGCCTCTGCCCCGAGCGGGCACGGTATTGAAATACTTAGAAAGATCGAAGAGAATGAAAGGCTTATCAGAGAGAATGGAAGAATGATGTATGAGTTGAAGGAAAGATTAGAGAGACATGATGAAAGGGAGAAAGAGAGAGAGAAGGGGGGAAACGAAATAGTAACATACGCGAGTGTAGCAGCGGCTGCTAATTACAACCAGGGAGCAGTGCCCCCACCGCAGACGCTCCACTCCGTATGCGTCTCGTCGACAGACGAAAACGACACGGCGGATGAGGTCTTGAGGCACATCAGGGAGGCCATGGGTGCCAAAGATGGATGGATAAAGGTAGAGAGAGTGAGGAAGGCCAAGGAGAGAAAAGTTATAATGGGGTGTGGAAGTATTGAAGACAGGAAAAAAGTGAAAGAAAAGCTTGAGGGAGTTGCGGGTCGTTTCGTCGTCGAGGAGATTAAGAACAGGGACCCTCTTCTGATTCTGAGGGACGTACTGAAGATTCATGATGATCATGAAATCCTTCGCGCCCTTCGGAATCAGAATGGGGCCCTGTTCGAGGGCCTCAGCGAGGGGGACGACCGCGTAACCATCAAGTTTAAGAAGCGATCTCGCCACTCGCAATTCCACCACGTGGTTATCAGCACGGCGCCTGTTGTCTGGAGGAGAGCGATG
>OU618559.1:16276275-16283775 GCA_914829495.1 Eilema sororculum | reverse complement strand
CCTAACCTAACCTAACCTAACCTAACCTAACCTAACCTAACCTAACCTAACCTAACCTAACCTAACCTAACCTAACCTAACCTAACCTAACCTAACCTAACCTAACCTAACCTAACCTAACCTAACCTAACCTAACCTAACCTAACCTGACCTAACCTAACCTAACCTAACCTAACCTAACCTAACCTAACCTAACCTAACCTAACCTAACCTAACCTAACCTAACCTAACCTAACCTAACCTAACCTAACCTAACCTAACCTAACCTAACCTAACCTAACCTAACCTAACCTAACCTAACCTAACCTAACCTAACCTAACCTAACCTAACCTAACCTAACCTAACCTAACCTAACCTAACCTAACCTAACCTAACCTAACCTAACCTAACCTAACCTAACCTAACCTAACCTAACCTAACCTAACCTAACCTAACCTAACCTAACCTAACCTAACCTAACCTAACCTAACCTAACCTAACCTAACCTAACCTAACCTAACCTAACCTAACCTAACCTAACCTAACCTAACCTAACCTAACCTAACCTAACCTAACCTAACCTAACCTAACCTAACCTAACCTAACCTAACCACAGTCGTGCACCACTCTCTGCGACGACCGGATCGTTTTCTGAAGTGTTCTACCTTTAAAAATCGATTTTAGTGGGTTTTTCTAATCGGATCTACAAGTGCCGTATATCAAAAGTTGCGCCTCAGTTGCCCCTATTCGTGCATCAATCGGGATCGAGCCGCACGACCGTGCCTGAGCTGCCAAAACAGTTCTAAGTGACTTTTGGAGGTTACTTAACACGTGTTCGACCAGTTTTTAGTGAATAAAACAGTGAATCTTCATCGGAACTTCAAATAAAAAGTGTACCCAGCAGCGGGCAGCAGAGCTGCACCCTCCTCGTGCTTCAGTTTTTCCGGGAGAGTCCCGGTCTCCCCGGAAAACGCAGAAAAACAACTACCACGTGGGCACGTGGTGCCTCTTCCCGTGGTCCGAGGGAGCTGATTTTTTGCAGGGAAAAGGACCTTTTGGGAAGCATCAAAAAACCGGTATCAGAAAAATTTTTGAACTTTTAGAAATTATTTTATTTACTTTTGAAGTTGCCAACTTCTGACACCTATAGCAGCGGAACCAGCACAGTTAGCAAGATTTGGCAACTGCTATCTTTTGCGCGCTCATTAGTTCTCAGTGCCTGCGAGTTTCCAGATTTTTCGGACGTAAATTGAACTCTCCAGATTGAAAAAACCGACTTTTTCAGTTTTTCGTGCATATTTGCACGAAAAAATTGTGTTTCTTAAATTGTGTTAATTATAGGTGATAGTGCTATATTTCTTACTAATTATAAGATTTTTTGTATATTTTTAACCCCATCCAGCTCGGAGATAGTGATTTTATAACGTTTTTTCCAAATTAATTGAAAAGGGGTAGTTTTTCTTCATTTTTGGTGACGGGGTTGGGTTTAGACAAGCCATCTACACTTGTTTAAGCCCAAACAAGCCCTTTCTATCGTTAAAAATAAAGAAAAACGTAATTTCCAGCATTCCGCACGAGACCTGCACGAAGTTTGCTTTTTAGTTTTCTCCGGACTGGACCATTGTATCGCAAAAATTTTTTCTTTGCTGGACGTGCCAGAGAGTGATTTTTAAGATTATTGCCTTTTTGAACATATCTGAGCATTTTCCCTAGAATCCGTTTTTGGACATCTGGGTGGATAGAAGACGTCGTGCCTAGCCCAGAAATCGATTTTGGGCCCTCTACGACCAACCGTCTAGGAGCTACAGCGGGTCAAAGTTTGACCTTGAGCGCACGCGGCCATCTTGTAAAAGTTTGAACACCCGTAGCTCCGGAACCGGGGGCCGTGGGGGGACCGGATTTCGACTGGGGACGTCAGCGAAGGGCCATCTATCCCGCGCCACGCTTTTCAGGAAAATCCGGGAAAAGTTTTCCCGGAAAATTTTCAAAATTTTTCTTTCATTTTTGGCATTCTAGAGTGATAGAGGGCGTCGAGCTCACCAGGGAGAAACTTTTCTGGGTTCGCTGGGACGTCGGGAGCTCGAGATATACGTGCCCAAAGTTTGGCACATCCGCCATTTTGAAAAACTTTGGGGCCGTATATCTCCGGAACCGGTGGTCGTAGCGAATTCTGGTTTTCTCTGGGGGACTCGGCTTCCTCCTTCGAACCCGTCTAGTGTGGTGGGGGGTAGACCCCACAAACTTGGGGGGGTCACTTTTGGGGTCACCCCTTTTGACCCCTAAGTTGTGTCGGAGGATAGACCTTGCCGGGACCTTTTCGGGGAGCCCCCACTCGGTCGGATTGGATTGGTAGTTCGTGAGATATCGGGGTTTGAAGTTTCGTGCACGTCCCTGCACGAAAACTTTGCGACCCTGCTATCTCCGAACCCTTCATCCTAGGACCCCCGAGTTTGGGCTCGTTGTGGAGGGCTTGGGGAGCTCTACCCGCTGGACTTAGAGGGGAGACTCTACCTAGAGTTTTCAGTAGAGTCGACAGTAGAGTCGGTGATTTTGGAGTTAGAGAGCCTAAATTTAGTTTGTGCACGCATTTTAGGAGACTCTACCCACTACAAGGGTAACAACATATTAGGTTAAGGTTATTTTCGCTGTTATTCTTGAAATTTACTTTTTATATTTACATTGTGTTGTTCGTGCATTTTAAGTGTATACCCTTGAGCGCACTCAGTGAGTGCAAATAATAAGTATATGACCTTGGCGAGAGAGCTCTATTTAGAGTGTAGTTTTTACTTTTATTTTTAATTATTGTGTACCTGACAGGACCTTGGTCTTTTCACCAATATTTTACTCAACTCTGTATAGAGTTAAGCTTTTACAGTAGTTAGCACTAGATATAAGTAGTTAATATTTAAGACGTAAGGCATTAGTCTTACTGACCGGCATTCATTGGCCAAACTGTATTGACGTAGTAGCTGGGCTACTGCAATTATAGCACAGACATACAACACCCTGTTCCAATAACAGCCGTATTGACTGTTGGCTGGTCAACTGTCGCCAACACACACGCACACGCATTACACATAAACAGACACACACACACACACACACTCACTAACGCACACCCACACTATTACATACACAACACTTGCACATACACTGCTGACAGCCACGTGCAGGGGTTGAAATATTCACACTAGTTAGGACGTCCCTGACCAATTTTTTGGCAGGCACTTAGGTTAAGTTTTATTTTTACAATCTATTTTTAATTATTTTTTACAATTGTGTCTGTTATTTTTTTCTATTTTTTTTTATATTCTTTTGTCGTGTTTTAGGTAAAATTGTGAGCATAGTTGCTCTATTAGTCCATTTGACTGTATTGCGTGGACATTATACCCAAAATGGCAATGGAAAGAACTCCAGCCAAGCAGGTCTACTCCTCCCAACCAACAATATCGCCATCATCTCCTAAGATTAGACAAAAGTCGGTGAGAGACAGTATCGGCGAGATAGAGTCGTCAAGGGATAGAACTACACTGGTTTCCCCTACCATCCAGACTAATATACCAAAAACAAAGACCGACACTACAACCACAGTAACTCGCAAAAAACCGGCTAACATACCGGGAGCCGCATTTTATGTTAGTGTAGCTACAAACCTTCGCGGTATTAAAACACCAGAGGATCGATACTCGGCGGCTGTATCCTGTCTGGACCTCATTAAACAAGGATGTGCTGACTCCAAGAACATCAAAAGGGAGATCAAACTCACCATTGAAGCTCAGGTAGATAACTTAAGAAAGCTCATCAAAGACATGGAAGGTGAGAGAACTAAAGGTCAGGCAAAAACACCCAGACAGGGTAGAGTCTCTGATGTGGGATCTACAGCAGCCATGGTTACGGTCACAGGACCGGCCAAGGCAGATAAGGAGATGATGAGACGGATTGAGGAGAACACTAGACTCCTCCAAGAGAACGGCAAAGTCCTCGCCGAGATCCAAGGCAGCCTAAGGAAGTGTGAAGAGGACAGGAGGATACCAACGTATGCGACTGTAGCGGCGAACGCCACGGGGACAGGACCCTCGAGGCGAGCGGCGCTGCACTCGCTGGTGGTTACCTCCAAAGACGACCAAAAAACAGGGGAGGAGTTGTTAGACGACCTGCGGCGGACCGCGCAGGGGGACGACGACTGGATAGCAGTGGAGCGGATCAGGAAAGCCAAAGACCGCAAGGTTATCTTAGGCTATAAGACTGCGGAACAGAGGGAAAAGGCCAAGGGAGCACTAGAGAAGGGGCAGGGGGGCCTTTGTGTGGAAGCTGTCCACAACAAGGACCCCCTGCTCATACTATACGGCGTCCTAAAGTCCTACAAAGACGAAGAGCTGTTGGGGGCCCTGAGAGCCAAGAACAAGCACGTCTTTCGTGACCTCAACCCATCTCAGGACAGGATGAATATCAAATTCCGCAGGAACGCTAGAAACCCACTCACTGTCCACGTTGTACTACAGGTTTCTCCCACTATCTGGCGCAAAGCTCTTGAACACGGAAAGCTGCACATCGATATTCAACCAGTCAGAGTGGCGGACCAATCGCCACTCGTGCAGTGTTCCACGTGTCTGGGGTACGGGCATAGTCGACGCTTCTGCAAAGAAGAAGTGCCCAGATGTAGCCATTGCGGTGAACAGCATCTGAGGGTAGACTGCCCCGGTTACAGGGCAGGAACCGAACCCAGTTGCTGCAACTGCGGGCGAGCAAAAGGCATCGACAAAGCGCACGATGCTTTTGACCGGGAATGCCCGGTCCGTAAAAAGTGGGACGACATAGCGCGGTCTGCCACGCAGTACTGCTAAGGGCGCCCCAGGAAATGACTCTCACTACATGGTACTGCAGGCAAACCTCCAAAAGAATAAATTGGCGACCGACGAATTCATTCTGGAAGCTATCAGGAGGAAAGCGTCGGTCGCACTTATTCAGGAGCCGTACAAGGACCCTGTCAGGGGCGGAATGAAGAGGTACCGGGGAGTACGTATCTTCCAGAACACTGGACCAACTGCGGGCACCGTAAAGGCAGCTATTGCTGTCTTCGACAATGAGCTCGATGTTATACAGTGCTCGCAACTCACCACTGACAATATGGCGGTGGTGAGGATTCGTACCAGTGCCTGGGAGGTCGCCCTGGTATCTCTTTACGTCGAACCTAGTGAACCCATTCGCCCTCACCTGGACCTGCTCGAGAGAGCGGGTACCAGGCTGGGCCGTACACGGCTCATAATTGGAGGGGATGCAAATGCGAAGAGTCCTTGGTGGGGAAGTCATTTTGAGGATGATAGAGGTGAACACCTAATGGGTACTCTAGTAGAGATGGGACTACACATCCTCAACACCGATGGGGGGGTGCCCACCTTCGACACTGTCAGGGGGGGCAAAAGGTACTGCAGTTTTATTGATGTCACCGCATGCTCAGGAGATCTACTGAGCTCGATTGACGCCTGGAGGACGGACGACGGACTGGCGACTAGCTCCGATCACATCGGCATAGTGTTTAAATTGAAATTAACAATGTCTAAGGGCTCCAGCATCAGCAGGACTACCAGGTTATTCAACACCAAGAAAGCAAATTGGAACCATTTTCATGAGAAAATGTCCAGCTCCTTGGTGGTGAATGGCCTGGTTGTCGATGCCATAAATGATATTAATACAACGGAGGAGATAGAAGCCAAATTGGTAAAGTTCAACACCTGCATCACAACAGCATGCGAGGAAGCAATTCCTAAAAAGACCAATAAAGAGACACTCACTATGCCGTGGTGGTCGGAGGAGCTGGCCAGGATGAAGAGGGAGGTCAGTACCTTCAGACGTCGAATCAGGGTGGCTGCTCCAATTCGGAGACAGCAGGTGATAATGCGGTACCTGGAGCGCAAAGACAGGTATGAGTCGGAGGTACGCTTAGCGCAGACTGCGAGTTGGAAGGAGTTCTGCACAAAACAAGACCGAGAAGGGGTCTGGGAGGGGATCTACCGGGTTATTGGTAGGTCCACAGCAAGGGATGAAGACCTACCGTTGTCTCAAAATGGGGTGGATTTGGATGCCAGTGGATCCGCGGGGCTCCTCGCCTCGGTCTTCTATCCGGAGGACCGGGCCGAGGAGGACAACGCGGATCATGGGAGAGCCCGTGCATTAGCCGGAACGGTTAATGGCGGGTGTGAACATGATGTTTATGACCCGCCATTCACCATTGGCGAACTGCGGGACGCGTTGGGCTCTTTCAACCCGAAAAAAGCACCCGGAGCGGATGGCTTTACAGCTGATATCTGCACTCACGCGGTGAACTGCGCACCGGTACTGTTCTTGAAACTGCTAAATAAGTGCCTGGAACTCGAGTACTTCCCGAAACCGTGGAAGGAGGCGATCGTGGTCGCCTTACGAAAACCAGGTAAGGACGCGTATAACTCCCCCAAGTCGTACAGACCGATTGGGCTTTTGCCTGTACTGGGGAAAGTGTACGAAAAGATGCTGGCAGCTCGGCTCAAGTTCTATTTACTACCACGGATCAGTACTCGCCAGTACGGCTTTATGCCCCGGAGAAGCACCGAAGACGCCCTCTATAACCTGCTGGGGCACGTGCGTGGCAAGCTTCGTGAAAAGAGGATTGTCACGCTAGTGTCGCTGGATATAGAGGGCGCCTTCGACAGCGCATGGTGGCCAGCAATAATTGTACGACTGGCTGAGGAAAAGTGCCCCGTTAACTTGAGGCGAGTTGTCAGCAGCTACCTCAGTGAGAGAGCAGTCCGGGTAAGATACGCGGGTGCGGAGTGCAGAAAAGGCACACAAAAGGGCTGCGTCCAAGGGTCGATAACGGGTCCCTTGCTGTGGAACCTGCTATTGGACCCCCTTTTAAAAATGTTGGAGGAGGATGGGGATTATGTCCAGGCCTTCGCCGACGACGTGGTCCTCATCTTCGACGGGGATTCGGCTATGGAAATTGAAAGGCAGGCCAATGCCTCCCTCGAACGTGTTCGGGCGTGGGGAGTCAAAAATAAACTTAAGTTCGCGCCACATAAGACGAACGCGATGGTCATAACAAGGCGACTAAACTATGACAACCCACGCCTGACCATGGGCGGGGTGGACATTGGTCTAGCCAAGGAGGTTAAACTTTTAGGATTAATTATAGACGAAAATTTAAATTTCAATACCCACGTCGACCAAGTATGCAAAAAAGCCATGAATATTTACAAGGGACTGGCACGGACGGCCCGGATCTCCTGGGGGCTTAACCCTGAGGTGATCCGGACCATCTATACAGCGGTTATCGAGCCTATCATATTGTACGCGGCAGGCGCATGGTACGAGGCCACGAATAAGGAGTGCGTCGTGAAGAGGCTGAACGCGGTTCAACGGGTGTTCGCACAAAAATTAACAAAAGCCTACCGCACGGTCTCCCTGAACTCCGCACTGCTGCTGGCTGGGGTACTCCCTCTGGACCTCCGAGTTCAGGAGGTGGCCTCATTGTATGAGGCCAAGAG